>JAODVQ020021038.1:32694-45184 GCA_025400075.2 Phenganax stokvisi
GATGGTGCAACTCTTTTCACCTTTAATACTAGTACTTCATATCTACTACCAGGAGTCCTGTTGGACAATAGATATTCTGTAATTGGACAATATTGTTAATGGCGTGAGAACTGACATTGATGGGAAGACAGTCACATGATGATCATGTGACAGACTCTGAGTAGTATACTGACTAGAAAAGAATATAAATTGATGATGTGAAAGGTTGATGACTAACTCTTGGTGGTATTCTAATCCAACAACTCCAACTTTCTTGTGAATGTGAAATTCTTCAGGAATCAGTGTTGGCGGAATCTCTTTCTAAATCAAAATTATGATCTGATAGTACATACAGACATTGAGAGAATAGATATCACTACTTTTTCACTTCCTTTCCTATTGTCTGGTACATCATAGAGGAATGAAATATCTCTGATTGATAAGGAAAAAGAGTAAGATTTGATTAGTGGGTGTGGCCAACTCAGACCTGGTTCCAGCTCCACATATACATGATGGGTGGCTGGTTAAATGAGTGAACTTTGACCTCTGTCGAGGGTAGCTCCAGAGGTTGGCTGGAGGTCGAACTGCTGGAAGACCACACTGTAAGAGAAGGAGGAGAAATTATTTCATTTGCTGCAGGTTTTGAGTCTCACTAACTGCAATATCTTTCCTTGGTGGTGATCTCCCTGGTGAGGTGGATAAGGAAGGTTTTCTCTGCAGCTGCTGTTGTCTGAGAGTCTGCAGAATTTGAGGTGGCAGAAAGTCAGGAGGTTTTCTAGGAGATGACAGCACTGGGTGTTTCTGATCCACATCATATTTGATTACAACTGGTGAATCAGGCTGTGAGTCATCGCTAGTTGCAGGAGGAGCAGGAGGAGGAGCTGTTTCAGGAGACCTTGAACTTATAGCATCAGTTGATATTGGTCCGGCAACTGAAGATGCTGCCATCTCACTTCACTACCGTAAGCAGATCAGTGAAACACCTCTCCAAAAGCTGCACATGTGTGCAGCGCGCATCACCATAGAAACGAACCATACTTAAACTATACGCATGCGCACTATAAAACCACGCCTACAATAGAAAATGGCAGAATTGGAAGGAGCTAAGGGAAGGTTAGTAGAGGCGCTGAAGGAGAGGACGGGAAGGTACTGGGAGCTCATGAAGAACTGGTACAGACGAAAGGTGTATTATTTAATAATTCTATTAAAAATAACGAGTGTATGTGGCCGTATTTGTTACAGATTTCAAAGGAAGAATTTGATTCCAAGGCCATTGGTTTATTAGGAAATGATAATATCAATCTTCACAATGAATTTCTCTTTGCCATCTTGGTAAAATGTCAGACAGGACTTCAGCCAAGTAGCAGTGAGTATGCCCCTTAATTAACAAATGCCAATGTAATTTATTGTACGTAATTTGGTCCCATCAGATTCTATTAGTGGAAATGATATTTCTAGCTCTCAGCAATCATCAATAGTGACTCATAGTCCAGGCCTACCACCCCAACCTCCTCCACCACTTCCTCTATCTACTCTCCCTACTTCTAAACCTTGTCCTAAAAGACAGCGACTAGCCACACCACCAATGGAAGCAGTACCATATGGAGTACTGGACCTCCAGCAATACCACACTCCACCTAAAGTACATCTCCTCCTTCTTTATTCCTCCTCCTCTTCACTATCTTATCTCTACAGGTCCAAGTGGTAGGCAGAGACCTGGACACTCTATTACTGTGTTCACATGAGCTGTTATTACCTGACCAACCAACACTACACACGAGAATGCTCCTACTGGCCTGGGAGGCCGGACTTGATGGTGTGAGTGAAGATGCAGCTAGGCTACTAATGTTAGCCATAGAGGTACTAATTACATAATCAGTCTTCTCATAATGACTTTCACTATTGAGAGAGTGTTATTTGTAGGTTCAACTAAAGAATGTACTGCAGACTCTAGTGTCACACATGATGACATGGCAAACCAGCAAAAATGAATGTTTCCAGCATTCGTTTGGAATGAGCTCCAGTGGGTGTGGTCTCACTACAGTTGACTCCACCCACCATAATACTGTGTCAGAGTATCCTTACGCAGGGGACAGAAGAGAAGCAAATGTTGCAATGCTGGCATCGAAAAGTAGAGTATCTGCTAATGACGGCCAACCAATATCTCTCTTTCATTTCAGAGATGCACTTACGGTAGGTCAAACAAGTGAAACTAAGCAAACAGACCCTCTCTACAAAGTATGTATAGTCTCAAAACGTGACTGATGATGCTTGGGACTCATGTAAAAGTATATACAAGCGTGCCAAATTTGAACATTAACTGCTGATGACCTCTACTCTACATGACTATACAAACACCTACCATTTACATTGTATATATCATGAGCAAATTAATAGTTTATAAAGGTATATATCTGTCATTAGTGATCTGAGAATACATAGGTGCTGAGTGTAGTGGATATCTTCTTGTGTGGGAATTGCTATAACAACTTATTATTTTAACTCTCTAGCTGAACAGATCCAGTATTCCAGTACACTCAGTACTGTCTTGCTGCATGGAGAGAGCTCTGGCTGGAATGTGGCATGACGCAGAGGAGAGTGAGAGGCAGAGTCACACTCTTCAACAAAGGACGATGAATACTCTTTCAAGCATTACCTAACTTCAGTAATTATTATATAACACACAATTCACATCTTACAAACAACTAGAGGTAATAATATAGTCATCCTGCTAACTAAAGCAGCTTACTAAATCTAAGCAGTTTTTCAGTTTTTTAAGCTACAAAAGTTTGTATATACTGAAAGAGTCATGTATGTATATTAATCATACTTTGGTAGCCAGCAATGTAGCAAAAAGGCAAATAAGCATCAGAACACTGCCAGCTCTCGTACCCAATGCTCCATTGCCACGTCTTTGACTGGGGGTGGCTGAAGGTGGTAGCGTTGCTTGGTTCTGGATTGGAGTTGGATTAGGGGCAGATGAAGATGGTAGTTGTTCATTTGAAGTCGAATGTTGCGATGGGTTGCTGGATGTGGAAGGAGGCGGTGGTTCGCAGGAGGTTGAAGGAGGTGGTGGCTCACAGGAGGTTGAAGGTAATGGTGACTCGCTGGGGGAAGAGCTTGAAGATTGTGGTGTAGGTGATGGATCTTGGTAGGTCCAGACCTTCACTGAGTCAATCTGAAAGTCCTGGGTCCAGGAGGAATTCCATGAGCCTTTCGCATCGTAAAACTGGTTTACTGCATTCCCTACATCATTTTGCCATGGCTTAGTATCATTTACTCCCAGATCAGGGAAAAAGCCACTTACACCCCCCACAGCAAGGTTTATGATGATGTAGAATCGACGATCGAATGGAGCACTATTACCTCGGTCTCTCCATGGATTGAACTGGTCACCAAAACTACCTCTCTCCCAGAAAGACGTGTCAGCTGTGTTTACGGAGAGAACAGTATTTTCCTCACTATCAATGTATGTTCCAATGTACGTCTCATTCCATATGAGTCCAAAAGTATGAAAATCATCAGTAAAATTTCCACTTGCTTGTTGGTGAGTGAGACTCCACATGTTCTGTGACTGAGTAGGTCCCCAGTGCAGAGTCGATCCAATCTTGTCATAGCCTCCAGGAGGATAGGCAGGAGAATTGCCGCGGGATTCCATGATATCAATCTCTCCACTGAGAGGCCAACCTCCATATTGATTATCAGTAGGAAGAAGCCAAATAGCAGGCCAGAGCCAATCTCCGATCGGTAATTTCGCACGAACCTCGACTTTACCGTATGTGAAGGAGAAGCTCTCTGCAGTTCGGATGCGAGCAGAAACGATGGGGTTCAGATAGTTACTTGATCCATGTACTTCTCTTTGGCAACCATAGAATGCATTTCCCGTGCAGAGATCTGCAGGCTGAGACCCCCAGTAATCATAACGGAACCAACCTTGTTTACCCGTTATCAGGTCTTCTCCGAGGATATCTGCTAGTAATGAAGGATGAATATGCAAAATACCATTCTGTGTATAGCTGTTAGTGCGGCTGTTGGCGTAGGCCTGGAACTCCCAGTTACCACCTCCTCCCAGTGTCAGCTCATGTTTCCACAGACTCAAGTCGAAATCATCAAACTCATCATAAAGTTCGAGGACAAGCTCTTTACCATCAGTTGCGGAGTTGCAGGCTAGTGGAATAGGATTGGGAGTGGGTGTTGGTGGAGGTGGAGGTGATGGATCTTGGTAAGTCCAGACCTTCACTGAGTCAATCTGAAAGTCCTGGGTCCAGGAGGAATTCCATGAGCCTTTCGCATCGTAAAACTGGTTTACTGCATTCCCTACATCATTTTGCCATGGCTTAGTATCATTTACTCCCAGATCAGGGAAAAAGCCACTTACACCCCCCACAGCAAGGTTTATGATGATGTAGAATCGACGATCGAATGGAGCACTATTACCTCGGTCTCTCCATGGATTGAACTGGTCACCAAAACTACCTCTCTCCCAGAAAGACGTGTCAGCTGTGTTTACGGAGAGAACAGTATTTTCCTCACTATCAATGTATGTTCCAATGTACGTCTCATTCCATATGAGTCCAAAAGTATGAAAATCATCAGTAAAATTTCCACTTGCTTGTTGGTGAGTGAGACTCCACATGTTCTGTGACTGAGTAGGTCCCCAGTGCAGAGTCGATCCAATCTTGTCATAGCCTCCAGGAGGATAGGCAGGAGAATTGCCGCGGGATTCCATGATATCAATCTCTCCACTGAGAGGCCAACCTCCATATTGATTATCAGTAGGAAGAAGCCAAATAGCAGGCCAGAGCCAATCTCCGATCGGTAATTTCGCACGAACCTCGACTTTACCGTATGTGAAGGAGAAGCTCTCTGCAGTTCGGATGCGAGCAGAAACGATGGGGTTCAGATAGTTACTTGATCCATGTACTTCTCTTTGGCAACCATAGAATGCATTTCCCGTGCAGAGATCTGCAGGCTGAGACCCCCAGTAATCATAACGGAACCAACCTTGTTTACCCGTTATCAGGTCTTCTCCGAGGATATCTGCTAGTAATGAAGGATGAATATGCAAAATACCATTCTGTGTATAGCTGTTAGTGCGGCTGTTGGCGTAGGCCTGGAACTCCCAGTTACCACCTCCTCCCAGTGTCAGCTCATGTTTCCACAGACTCAAGTCGAAATCATCAAACTCATCATAAAGTTCGAGGACAAGCTCTTTACCATCAGTTGTTGAGTTGCAGCAAGTTAAAAATTCCGCAGCCAGAAATACTGCGATTGCGACCCAAATAGACATTTTAAAGAACACCTTCGGGTTGCACAAGGTTGCGCAGCAGCCTTATGTAAAATATGGTAAGCCTCTCTGAGTTTTTACATTATTTTACATAAGACTGCGCACGCGCAATAACCCAAAAATCTAAGAGATATGCAACTTTAATCTTCTACGCATGCGCACCACCTTATTAATATTTTTTCGTATAAATAGATCAACACACTTTATCGTCGAAGAAGTTTTGTTTCAAAAGGCGATGGAGGGGATGGAATACGACATGAAGATATTGCTGGCAGCTCAACAGCAGCAGCAAGAACAGCAAGCACTACAGCAGCAAGGCGGCGGAGAAGATGTCGCGGAGGATATGCTGGGGGACCCGCTGAACAACAAGCAGAAGAATACGCTTCCTCTCTACGGGAACAAAGAGACGATGAACATAAACCCCATGATTCTCAGTAACATCCAGGGCTCGGCCTACTTCAGGGAGGAGCTTTACAAGATGAAGACGTTTCACGAAGTAATAGACGAGATATTTTACAAGGTAAGCGAGTAACTAAAGCTTTTTTATCATACTGACATCTCATTCGCTCATAGGTGGAACACCTGGAACCTTGGGAGAAAGGGAGTAGGAAACTGGCTGGACAAGTTGGGATGTGTGGAGGGGTAAGTGAGCTTGTTTTAGTTGTGTGTCTGTCTGTTTGTGTCGACAGGAGAGACTGAACATCATTTCTCTCTCTCTCCTCTTCCTTGGAGCAGGCAGAAGAGCCTCTCTCTCTCTAGGCCTCCTGTGATGTGTTATGTACCACTTGCAGGCTATAGGACAACCTAATTTGTCAGTTCTTTACCAAATATATCGACATTATTCACCTTCTCCCTGCTCTTCCATCTCCTCTCTCCCTCTTTCTTGACTCTCACCCTCTCAGGTCCGAGGAGTAGCTGCTGGTGGTATTGTATCATCTGCTTACTGTCTTCTCTTCAAGCTATTCACTCTAAAACTGACCAGAAGACAGGTGCAGGCTATGTTGAATCATGTGGACTCTCCATACATCAGAGGACTAGGGTTCATGTACATCAGGTGTGTCCAAACCTCTTGTTATTGTTGCCTTGTGAATTGAGATTTGTTCTGTGTGCAGATATTGTCAGCCTCCGGTCGACTTGTGGGACTGGTTTGAGCCTTACTTGGATGACCCTGAGGTCCGTGCAGGCCTGCTGCTAGCCACACCCAGTGTTCCAAGCAGTGAGAACTGAGGGCACTTACACTAATACAACACATACTCTGTTTCCCTTGTAACAACCTCTTCTCTCCTCTGCAGGAAATTGATTTGAAGGCTGGCGGAGGTTTCATGACCAACATTGGTGCCATGTGTAGAATGATGCTCCTTAAACTGGACTGGTTTGGAACAATGCTGCCTCGTATATCTGTCTCTGTCACTAAAACATTGGAACAGAAGTTGAGAGATGCGAGCCAACCTGATAGGTCTGTTGTGGACACTATTATTATGATGCTCATATTGTATTTTCATTATCATGTTGTAGGATACTACCAGGGCAGGAAGGTAGAGAGAATGGAGGAGAAAGAGAGAGGGAGCGAGAAAGAGACAGAGATAGAGAAATGGGAGCAGATGAAGCAGGTGAAACAAGTCGCAGAAGCCGACCAGAAACTTCAGATAGGAGAGACAGACGCTCCTCACCATCCAGGAGGTTAGTTTTATGCTATGATAAACCTTCTATCACTATGTCTTTGCTAGGTCAAGGAGTAGATCAAGGGATCGCTCTGATAGGCGCAGGAGATCTAGATCAAGAGAGAGGAGGAGAAGTAGATCCAGGGAGCGTCGAAGATCACGAAACAGGAATGACCGGAGTGGAAGGAGTCGCAGGAGGTCCCGCTCTAAGGACAGACGAAGGAGTAGGTCACGCTCAAGGGATCGAAAACAAAGGAGCCGCTCCACCTCTCGCGAGAGGTCAAAGGATCGAAGACGAAGGAGCCGTTCGACCTCTCGCGAGAGGTCAAAGGATCGAAGACGAAGGAGCCGTTCGACCTCTCGTGAGAGGTCAAAGGATCGAAGACGAAGGAGCCACTCCACCTCTCGTGATAGGAAGAGAAGATAGAATTGCCATATTTAACCATTGTACTTCATTTCCTATTACCAACTCAATATATTCTGTTCCTTTGAAATTCTTGTATACCTATTATAACATTGCCATTTGAGATTTGAAAAGTTTAAATCATTGCATTATACATAATAAAGACAAGCTCATGCCTTCAGAGCATATACTCTAGGAGGATAGTACATTTCCTTCTTCTTCTGTCTGGCCGTCTTGAACTTGAGCTCCTTGGCTGTGAGAGCTCTTCTCTTTGCGCGAGTCTTCCTCGGGCGAAGGTCTAGAGGCTTATACTTACGGCCTGCATATAGCTTCTTCAAGTTGGTTCTCTGGTTATGGTTGATCACCGTCAAAACCCGGGCTATGGATTTGCGCACCACTTTACTGCAGGGAGACGCATAAAACAAACCTTTTCTTTCCCTATAAAATTTCAACATACATTTTGGAAAGTTTGGAAGCTGCTCCACCAGTGACCTTGTGTACCCTGAGCTGAGAAAGCTCTGTCTTGAGCTCCTCCAGCTGTTTGGTCAGCTCCTCCTTCCCCTTCCCTCGCAACTCGTGTGCCTTCAACTTCACCTACATAAAGAAAATGACCCATTCTTCAACCATTTTATTCTCTATTTAGGTCTATAAATACTAGGATTGCTAGCCAGTTGATGGATAACTTCCAGACTTACTCACCATTTTCGTTCCGTCCTTTTTCTGTGCATGCACACACGTGAGCGGAGGTATTATTCCAATTAGAGCACGCCTCGTAAAGATGGCGGTAGCTCGAAGACTACTTGCGACCGTTTCCCTGTTTATGGCTATCTTTTCAGCGCCCAGTGTGGCTGTAGATGCCGACCATTGCCTATCTCGAGGGTTCACACCTAATCTAATGTGCAGTTCGTGCAATGAACTGAAACAGTTTAGTCTGGAGAGTCTTGAAGACGAGTGCCGCTCCTGTTGTCAGGAGGACGGGGCCTCCAGCGAGGAGAAAGTGAGGGAATCAGTTGCGAATATTGTAATAGTATTAATGCCCTGTTTGTTTTTGGAATGTATCGTTATAATATTTATTTTCCTGTCCTGAGAGAGGGTTCAGAGTTTCAATTGCCGTCTATGAATTCCTTTGATCTCCTAGTACTACAGTCTGGTATTATGTGGTGTCTGTTGTTGTTGCTGTAGAAATATGCAGGAGCTGTGTTGGAGATTTGTGGATGAAAATTGGCTCAGTTCCCCCAGATACAAGGTAAAAACAATAATGATCATGATGTGTTTTCTATTCTGCCTGCTTTGTTTTAATGACAGCATTTGTGAAGGGGGAACAGCCAAAGCAGTTTCCAAGTCTACAGATCCGCTACAAGAAAGGAGCTAACCCCACACTCAAATTATTAGACGATACAAAAACAGTTCAGGACACACTTGCGTAAGTATTTCTCACAAGACGTGTTTATTTTCACTTTCATTCACCTACACTCTTTCTTCCCCCTTCCCTCTTTCTCTCTCTGAATAGAATTGATAGATGGAATACTGAAACAGTAGTGGAATTCCTGACCGAGAAACTGCTATAAAACACTCACAAATTTCATTTCTCCTCTTCATATGGACATATTGTAGTAGCTCACATGATGGTACAGTCATAAACTGCCTCAGCAGATGACTATACCTGATGCCTTCCTGTCACTACTACAAACACCTTATGTGCCACTTTTGAGATCATCAAATTATCTGCTAACATTCATGAAAGGCACGCCTACCTATATAAGAGTGGCTAGCCAAGTAGTATATATTAGTACGTGTTATGTATATTGTGTGGGAAGAAATAGTGCAATGGAAGACACTATCAGTCACAATCTCTCATTCCAAGCCACAACAACCTGTCTGTTACATAACTCTATTACATAATCCAGTTATCAAATTTACAAAATGTTTTACAAAATGCTGATATGATGGAGATAAGAGATAGTCAAGCCTTTTACATATGTACACATGAGGTGAAGGTATAAAGGTGAGAGGGGGAGGACAGAGAGGTGAGTAAGCTACTATGCAAAAACAGTCCACCCTTCAGTTCTTATGTCATAGCATTCTACTGTGTTCAGGAAGCGGCTTCCGGAATATCCTCCAATGATGTAGACTTGCTGGTTGTAGAGGACTGCTGCTGCGTGTGATCGAGCACAGGAGAGTGAAGAAGACTCACTCCATTTATCTTTCTCAGGGTCATACACCTCTACTGATCTAAGAACTTCATTGCCACTGTATCCACCTATGACCATGATCTTCTCTCCCACCACAACAGCTGCTGCGTTTCGTCGCGGAATCTTCATACTAGCCACAGGAGACCAGGCTCCTAGAGCTGGGTCATACACCTCCACTGTTGATAAACACTTTAGTCCTGGAGCTTTTCCTCCAATGGCATACAGCTTGCCACCCACTGCAGCTAGTGCCAAGTCTGATCTAGCTTTGAGAAGTGGGGACAGAGTTCGCCATATCCCTGAGGCTGGGTCAAATGATTCTGTCGTCTTGAGCGGAATGGAATAGTGTTCTCCTCCTACAACATATATCACATCATCTAGAACAGCAGAGGAAAGGCAGCTGCGAGGTGTTGGCATGGCAGTGAACATCTTTCTCCACCGGCAACCATCCTTCTTCAGATCCAATATTTCAA
Organism: Phenganax stokvisi; assembly: GCA_025400075.2. Lineage (NCBI taxonomy): Eukaryota > Metazoa > Cnidaria > Anthozoa > Malacalcyonacea > Clavulariidae > Phenganax > Phenganax stokvisi. The sequence goes on from JAODVQ020021038.1 coordinate 42,687, forward strand.
CAGAAGAGAGTTCTCTCCGACCGTCACAGCCTCCAATTGCATACACCTTGTCATCCAGTAGAACGGAGCAGAGTCTGCCGCGTGACATACTCATCTTCTCTGCAACTTTCCACGAGTTAGTGATGGAACTGAAGCTCTCTGTGGAATCAAGACAACCAGCTCGGTTGAAACCTCCAATGGCCAAGATACCATATTCAGTTGCCACGGCATTGAAACCACTTCTTGCTAGGTCCAGAGGTGAAATGAAGCAGCCACTGGTCTGAGAGAAAGCAGGAAGACCAGTTGTAGGGCTGACTGGGAGCTGTCCATTGTGAAGAAGGGTGCAGAGTGATATGCACACGAGAAGCAAAGAGCCCTTCTTATCCTCCTCCACTAAACACACAGCGGATGAGTCGGTTAGCATAGCTGTGGTTATCAATCTCAAACCGCCAGAGCTAATGGCGCTACTAGGGAATTTCTTAGGTGAACCTAGGATCAGCTGTCTGGCCGGAGAACAACCGCCACTGCGAAGTTTAACGTAAAATTCCGGTGAGTTTCTCTCTGGGGAATGAGGGGAGTGGAGCAGGTGATCGCTAACTTCGTGGCTCCACTCGCTCACTCTGCAGTCTGGTCGCAATACCAGCTGCACCACGGCTTCTTCCAGCCTCTTCCCGCGGCTTCTCCGACGTATCGAATCGAGCGAGGCAAGCACGTTCGGAGCTGCCTTGTCCAATAGGTTCTCTCCCAATTCGAGAAGTTGGCTGGACACGTCAAGACGGACATGAATTCGCGGTAGATCCAGTACAGAACGAGAAACGAGTGAGTCTGCGAAAGATTCCGACAAAAACTTGTCGCAGCTGTGTTTCAACCGCAAGAGATCGTGCGTCGTGGCCATCTTACGAAGAAATAAACAGTTCTCCGTCGTCACTTTCTCTGCGAGTGCTTCCTCACACACGTCTCTAACGTCATCCAGACCGAGTAGCGTCGTACAGTCGAGAATTTCCGCTACGTTGTGCACGCCTATTCCGTCCAGTCCTTTCCCGGATAAATAGCCAACCACAGCCTTGAGCGCTTCCACGTGTCCTTCGCCTGGTAATCGAATTTCGGCCCCTCCTTTCTGAATCCCGGGAACGGCATTCAGCAATAGATGAGCTCCGGGACACGCCACTTTCTTCCCCCGCACCATCACATTCAACTGCGGAGCCATTGCTTCTCTTTCTGATCGTCCGCCAATAGAAATTACTGACATTAGTAGTCGAAAAACTGTCTCAATGGAAGTGGAGGACGCAAGGAAGAGGCGATCGCCCGTTCTCTTCCAAGCAAGCAGCCACTTTGCCTCGGTTACATGCATACTGCTGCTTTTATAGCACTAGCGTTTCGCGCGCGCTATAACAACTTCCTCGTTCTGATTGGTCAATAATGACGTCATAAACCGCGATTTGTACCTCGTGGTTCGAAGGTCAATTATATATTCTAATTAGCGCCACTCTTTATTCCTTTCTCCGCTAAGGCTTTGGAATAATCGCACTTGTCACGGACTCTAGGGACGGTATTTCTCACATATTGGTATAGAGAATTCTCTCTCTAGTGGAATTTGTCCTTTCTAGGTGAGCAAGCACCTTGTTGTATTGGGTGTGTATTGATAAATGTAGCTATTGCTGTATACTGGTAGTAAGTAGGTTGTAGGACTATTGATAGCTTTGTATTGTCACTTTGTCCTCCTGGTACTCACTACACGATCTTCATTCATCTCAGAGTATTGAGTTACTGTCATCTTTTCTTTCTGACCTGTTCATCAATTACTGTTATTCAAACTGACAACTCCTCTATATACTCCTTCATCACACCTCTGTTCCCTCTCCCTCTCCTCTGACATCTCTCTGACACAGGAAACAATGAACAGTTTGGAAGGGTTCGGTAGTGCCGATGTGGCCACTCCATTCCACTATGGTTCTGTGGCTGATGGAATCCACCATAATCCGAGTCTGGAGCAGAAACTGAAGAAAAAATATTGGAAAACCAAACAGACAGTGATACAGAAACTCAACAAGTCACAGGATGAGTTTGTGGTGGCAGGAGATGCTGATATTGATACTAAACTAGAAGTAAGACCATCTTTGCTAATATTATCATATATTTCACTCTCTCTGTCAGGTGGCCTATCATTTGAAATCTTCATGCCATCAATTGCTGGCTTCACTAGAAAAATGTTGTTTCAGACTCAGAGGTAGGTTGTGGGCTGTGTTTCCTCTCTGTTCAACTCATTGATCCCTGGAGCAACATGTTTCTCCATTGACAAGCTGCTGGAATTATTTGGCACACCTTGTAACTGGCCTCTATTGTAGTGCCTATTGTGTGGTGTATAGAGACCTCTCCTCCTTTTCTCTCTCTCTTCAGACACCTCTTATATTTATATTCACTCACACATCTCCTTATGTTCTCTCTCTCTCTCTCTCTCTCGGAAAAAAAAACCATAATGAATAATGACTTACACATCATGGTGGGGCAAGGGTGATAGC
>JAODVQ020021039.1:0-20794 GCA_025400075.2 Phenganax stokvisi
ATTTCTTGGCATTACCACTTTTTTGAAGCCTATTTTGCTTTGGTTTTTGTTTACCGGGCGTATTTCCATCGGTAATATGAGAACGCTTCCCTAACGTGTCAACAATTAGGCCAGAAAATTGGCAAAAGAAAATAGTTCAAAATGATACAAAATCAAGGGGCGCCTTGGGGCGCCAGCAAACATTAGCACAATCTACGCACATAGGACAAACTAATCGCTGTTTTGAACGTAACTCGTGCATACTTAATCCGTAATATGCAAATATTTAGACACCAGTGTATATGCATAGATAACAGGGATTTGTAATCAAAGAGTATTTTTTACAAATTTCTCCCGTATTTAGGCTTTAAAAATCTACTAGAGGACAACGGAAGATTGAGCTACATTCATAGACAAAAATTAATTATGAAAATATTTAAAATTAACAAAAAAAATAGGGAAAAGATTTACCTACTTTCGTTCTAAAAATCCGCCATCTTGGGGAAAAAACAAATATAATGCATTGCAGTCGTAGTGCGACCACCGCCTGACCGCGTATAAAGCTGAATGCACTGCGTACAATGACGAATGCACAGCGCATCCCAAAAGCACCGACTATAATACTCGTAGCACTACGTATAATGATGCAAGCACCGCATATAATGTTCGAAGCACCACGTATAATGATGAAACCACCGCATATAATGTTCAAAGCACCGCGTATAACGATGAAACCACCAACGTATAATGACGTTCGATCACTTACAGACAGATATGGCTTTCCATACTAAGCATAGGTTGAAATTTTATATTCTGATCACGTGTCATTTTTTGGACGGGGGGTCGCGCGACGATAACAAAACAATGGAAAACCGCGAAAAGAGACTGGACGGGTGCCTTTGTCAAATGTGCGGGCGAGAATTTAGGGATTGTAGGTGGAAGGGAGTCGCGGGCGGCAAGTGGACGGAAACAGGTTTCTGGAATTCCGGTTTCGAACACTGGCAGTGACACTGTCACTGGTCTCGAAGTAGTGCGATACGGTCATCATGTGAGTGGAATGATCCAAACGTGATGACGACCGACTACCAAATCGATTACCTAAATGGCGGCAAAAATGCTTGCTTTAGCAGCATTGTTTATATCAATGATATTCATCATTTGCTCCTGTGATGCTTCTGGTGACATCACGAAAAAGGGTGGCTCGTTAACAACTACTACTTCATCACATTTAGATCCTCACACAAACACTTACAATCGAGTTATATTTACGGTTGTATCGTTGTTATCAGCTTTAGGTTCAGTTGTTATTATTGTGACGTATTTTTTATGGCGAGACCTCCAGACAACAGTGAGGCGGATCCTTGTATACATTTCAATTGGTGACTTCTTTGCCGTATACCCGTCGCTGGTTATATTTTGGACCAGACAGTACAAAGATGATGGTATTGCATGTCAGTTTCAAAGTTTTGTCACATCAACTGCTATCATGTGGTCATTTTTCTGGACATCGTCATTGGCCGTTTTTGTGTACATTGCATTAGTGAAGAAAAGACATGACATTTCTGAGAAGTTAATGGTCCTTTTTCATGTGGTTAATTGGTGTTTACCAACAGTGTTGCTAGGGGCAGCATTGTACAAAGGTGAACTAGGCAGTACCAAGGGTAAATCTACTGCAGGGTGGTGTTGGATTCGTATTGGTGAAGATCATAATATAGCTGTTGTTTGGATGCTAATTTGTGGAAAATTTTGGGAGATTGTTTCATATATCATCAATGGTGCTCTTTATTATGGCATTACTCACAAAATAAAAAGAGAGGTGCTCTGATAATTTTTTTCTGGCGGTAGCTCTGCTGAACTGCATTCATCTCTTAAGTTATTATGTATTTTTAGGTTTCAGAGAGATTCCATCTTTTGTCATCCCAGGCCGTTCAGATTGCTGAACAGAGCAGAGGAAAATTGGTTCTTGTTCCTGTTGTTTTTGTTGTTCTTCGAATATGGGGAACTATAAGATTCATTCTGTTTGCATTCTCAGCAAATCCTCCTCATGCTTTCAAGGAAGTTATGTTTACTTTACAAGTAAGAGTTTTATACTTAATGTCTAATTTGCTACTATTTTACCTCCTAGTTTTTAACATCGCTTAATGATTTGCTATTTCACTAATTTGCCACACTAATTAATTTGTCACTACTTATGTTCTAAATTTGTTACTCCCTTGATTTTTCACTAGACTAGTTTTAAATTATTTTCTTACATTACCTTTCTCTTGTTTTAGATTATTGGAGATAATGCTCAGGGAATCACTAACTTTGTTTTATTTTGTGTGCTTACTGAGAAATTCAAGCAACAAATTAGAAGGCTTTTCAGAAATTTTAACCATAAATGGTATGAGACGGGTAGATCATCACGAACGCGAGAGTCTCCTAATTATCGTCGAACATTCAGTGATACTCAAAGCACCTGTACTTTTCATAGCTAATCATTTTAAAGTCCTCATGAAAAGTGTTAGAACAGATCATTAATTAATATTATGTGATAATGATAATATAATGGAGCAAACTTCATTCTGATGTTGTCTTATTTTAAGTCTTGCTCCTAGCTAGATTGGTTAAATTTAGGTTGTTTCTAATTTGGTCGGCATTATGGCATAACAGCATGGTGACTTTTGGAAGGAGAAGGAGGGCAAAATGTGTCATATTTTTGTGGTAAGCAGCCAACCACTATTTCATTTTCACTGTTGTGCTTGGTCATGGCTCCTCTGTGGTCATGGCCAGTCATGGCTTACGTCAAGTACGCACTGCGTACCTATTTTTAGACGTACGTTTTGTTTTACAACTTGGACACTGACTGTGACTTGGATTTTGGGTTAGTTTCTCAAGAATCAATCTATTCAAAGAAACACAGCATGATGCGAAATGACCTCAAACTTTATCCAAACAGGTATTGAATTTCTGTAATATAAACCTTCATAAACACTTTCTAGCTTTCCCGCTTCATTTTGTGCTGTAAAGCGTCATATGATGTAGGTACAGCTTGGTAATACCCATGGTAATACCTATACCTTATATCTTGGAAGGAAGTTATTGAATATTTTAAACGTTTTCCACATTATTTCACCAAGTATCATGACTACAGCAGTGTTTGGTACAACCAGCAATTCATGGCCTGAGGAATATGTTCGTGACAATAAGTTATATTTATTGCAAACTATCATTTCAAGTCTCTCAATACTTGGTTCTCTTACAATCATTGTGACTTATTTCATCTTCAAAGAACTGCAAACAACCACAAGAAAATTTTTGGTGTTCATATCTATTGGTGATTTTTTTACAGTCTACCCATACTTAGTCGTAGCTTGGACAGGTCATGAATATCATTCATTGAACTGCATATTTCAGAGTATGGTCACCACTACAGCCGTAATGTGGTCATTTTTTTGGACGTCGTGTTTGGCAATATATTTATATTTTGTTATTGGGCGAAAACAGCAAGAAAAGGCAGATAAATTAATGCCTTATTTTCATGTCATGTGTTGGGGTGTGCCCTTGGCCTTAAGCGCTACCACATGGCATTTCAATATGCTTGGTTGTGATGATGCACGAGTATCAGGGGGGTGGTGTTGGATAAAAGTGCAAGGTGTTGATCATGTTCACCGCATTCGGTGGATGTTAGTTAGTGGAAAAGTTTGGGAGTTAATCTCGTATTTTATTGACATCATACTCTGTTCAATTGTGGCAAGAAAAATCAACAGAGAGGTGGGCTTTTCTTGCTAACCAGCATTGGGCAGACTGTTTTACTCCTGAAAAATTTAGCATGGAACTCTCAAAACATTTATCATGGAACTCTTCCATTGTCTAATGAATTATCTTATTTACACTAAGGTTGCTAGCCGTGAGGTGTCACGTGGTTTGACCCCAATTGCGACACGAGGAAAGCAGAAGTTAATTTTGGCGCCAATTGTTTTTGTACTTCTTCGATTATGTGGGACTGTTAGGTTTTTCAAGTTCTGGATCAATCCTGATCCAAATGAATCTGAAACTTCAAGAATGTTCCTTGTCTGTCATGTAAGGATGTTTTATTGTTAAGTAAATGAGAGTAATTTGGAAAGACAGTGTTTACAGAATCCTGTTTGCATATTGCTTGGTTTGCAATTAAAAAGTTGAGGAAAGCTAGAAGTTCTGAAATAAGTGTAGTGCAGAGAATGTTGTGATAGCATCTCATTTTCTTATCTGATTTGTAGATGATTGGTGATTCAGCTCAAGGATTTGTGTATTTCATTTTGTACTGTCTATTCACTCCCAAGTTTCGAGAGATCGTTGGCAAAGCATTGTGCTGCCAAGGTTCAAAGACTGAGCAAGATGGGCCACAGAAAACTGAACATCATAAATATCTTCTGCAAAACCCCAAGAGTAGAACATTGTACACCTGATTTCAAACAAACAATTAGAACCTTTTTACAATTGGAATCTAATTATCTAGCGCATTAAATATAAGGGAGGCTACAAACATGGTAAACTTGATTATGTGGAATTGTAACAAAGTACCTGATTATCTATTTAAATCAGCTACATTAAACGAGCTGTCAATGAAATTATGAGATGATGTTGCGAATGTGATTGTTGCTTCAAGAATGTTGCAAATAAAATTGCTGGGATAAAATCCTGGGCAAAATATGATAAGCTCATGTAGGGATTCAAGTTTGTGACACACTCATCAGGTACTTTTAATGCATTTTATTAAATGAGTCGCATTTACTATATTTGCTGTATATTTCACAAGAAACAATAGTTACAATACATCACGAAGTCCGTATGCGTACCTATTTTTCTACTTAGCTCACTTTTAGCTCAGTACGCATTGCGTACCTATTTTTCGACCTATTTTCGAGAGCTTTTACTCGTGTAGCTTTCCTAGAGCGTCGATCGATTCACCGAAATATCGCGTGACGCGAAATGACCCCTCACTTCATCGAACCAGGTATTAAATTTCTGCATTTATGGAATTTCATAAACAATATGTAGCTTTGCTGCTTCTCTTGTGCTGTAGAGCGTCATATGAAAGCTAACTTTCGTTTCTATTGCACAGTACGGTTAGGTATAAAATTAAATATATTTGAAGGAAGTTATTGAAAATTTAAATTTTGAAATTTCTCATTAATTTACAAATTATCATGGTGACAAGCGATAATTCATGGGATAACGAATATGCATACGAAGAGAAACAACGTATAATCCAAACTATCATTTCAAGTCTGTCAATACTTGGATCTCTTACAATCATTGTGACTTATTTCATCTTCAAAGAACTGCAAACAACCACAAGAAAATTTTTGGTGTTCATATCTATTGGTGATTTTTTTACAGTCTACCCATACTTAGTTGTAGCATGGACACCTCATAAATCTCCTTCATTGAATTGCAAATTTCAGAGTATGGTTACCAGTACAGCTGTAATGTGGTCATTTTTTTGGACCTCATGTTTGGCAATATATTTATACCTTGTTATTGGGCGAAAAGAACGAGAAAAGGCAGATAAGTTAATGCCATGTTTTCACATCATTAGCTGGGGTCTCCCCTTGGCTCTATGCACTGCTGTATTGGTTGCTGATATGTTTGGTAGAGGGCATTCAGAAGATTCAGGGGGCTGGTGTTGGATCAAAGTGAGCGATGTTGACCATGGTGTCAGCATTGCATGGATGTTAGCTGCTGGAAAGTTTTGGGAGATAGTTTCGTATTTTATTGATTTTATACTTTTTCTAATTGTCGGGAGAAAAATCAACAGAGAGGTGAGCTTCTTGCTAACCCACATTGGCTAAACCATTTTACTCTTGAAAAACTAAGCATGATACTCTTAAAACAGTTAGCACATTTGAAACTCTTGCATTGTCCTATTAACTATTTTATTTTATTCTAGATTTCTAGTATTGATCAAGTGTTGTCACCTGGATCAACACAAATTGCAACACGAGCAATGCGGAAGCTGATCTTGGCACCACTTCTATTTGTACTACTTCGAATATGGGGGACTATTAGATTTTTGATGTTCTGTTTTAAATATCACGATAGTAAATCTACAATTTCAGAAATTCTCATTGTTTGTCATGTAAGTATGTTTTATTGTTATGAGAGAAATCTGGAAAGACAGATTAGTGTTTGCAGAATCCTGTTGTATATTGATTGGTTTGCGACTAAAGAGTGGAGAACAGCTAAACAGTTTTAAATAAGTGCTCTGTATGATTTTGCCATGTACTTTGCAGAGAATGTTGTGATAGCATCTCACTTTCTAATCTGATTTGTAGATAATTGGTGATTCAGCTCAAGGATTTGTGTATTTCATTTTGTACTGTCTATTCACTCCCAAGTTTCGAGAGATCGTTGGCAAAGCATTGTTCCGCCAAAGTTCAAGGACTAAGCAAGGTAGGCCAAGGAAAACTGGGGAACGTAAATTTCTTCTGCCAGACCCCAAGAGTATTGTATTTTACACCTGATTCCAAACAACCAATTAGAACCATTTAGAATTGGAATCTAATTAGGAAATTAGGGAAATTGGAAACATGTCAAACTTGATCAAATGAAATTAAAACAAAACATCTGATTATATCTTGCAAATCAGCTCCATCAATTGAGCAATGTCATGATCAATGTAATTGTAACATGGAAAACTAATATAGGGATTCAAATCGATAAAATACTTGTCTCATACTAAAAATGTATTTTGTTAAATATATAATATTTACAATATTTACTGTATATTTAGCAAGGAAGAATGCATCTGATCATAGTGCATATTTCATACTTATAGCTTATAATAAACACCATTATATATATTACTATTAATGCACCGTAACTGACTGCTCAAAATATAGTGCTGCATTTTTAATGTACACGTTTTATATGATGCAGCTATAATAATCACTTCTTTTGCTCAACCTCCAATTATATTTTATTATGTATAAATTAGTATGTGAATTGATTAGCTATTTAACAATAATAAATATTTTATATAATATAAATTTGTGAACACAACCCCACCTAGGTCTCTCAGTATACGGAACTAGGACAATCGGAACAGTACGTTTTCTCATCAACCATATGAAAGCCAATGTGCCCCAAGTCTTTATGACAGTCGGCACACTTAAAGCAATCATTATGCCAGAAAAGATCGTTCGTGGTCAAATATGCTCCATCTTTGATCTTTTTACAACAACTATGACATTGCTTTGCGAAAATTGTCTCATAGCAACAACCACAATAACGGTTGCCATAACGTATTAAAAACTTGCTTGTTGATAAGGGTTGTTGACAGTTATAGCAACTGAAACAGGAGTCATGCCACACTTGGCCATTATATGTAACACCATCCCCCACTACGGCTTCCCCACAATCAACACATTTCTCTGAGAATAAGTTTCTGTGGCATTTGGGACAGTAGAATGAGCCTTTATTCTCCATAAAATTTGATCGAATAGGCTGATGGCAGTTTTTACAACAGAAGCAATGGCTATGGTAAGCTAATCCACCATGTTCAATCAATTGGCTACCAGCTTTTATTTCTTCACCACATGTGCAGCACATTCTACCATTCTTTGCTTGGTAACATTTAGTACACACTACTCTCTCTCCACCAACATTAAAACTACCAAGCACCAAGTTATCTTCACATTTCTCACAGATGAAACATTCTTCATGCCAGTGTGTTGTACCATGAGACATCCGTTTTTGTCCAATGGTGATCTTCTTTCCGCAGCCTTTGCAATCATCTGCAAATTGTGTTGTGTGACAGCTCAAGCAGATCACCATTCCATCTTTCGTGGTTGTGTACTTGCTTTGAATGATTGTATCATTGCATTCACCACAGCGAAAGTGTTCAGCATGATAGGTACGGTTTGTTGCTTGCACAAAATTACCAGCAATGATGAGCTAGAAATTTGAGAGCAATAGTTACTTTACGTTTTTCCGATTTGCTGTATATTATTTTTCTTTGAGTGCACATGCTTATTGTAAATGGTTGGATGTTAAAAGTTTTGAAAAAATGGAGAACTGAGATTCTCAGCGAATTTCATTTCCATAGAATAAGTAGCCTAACATTCTTGGATATCTTGGTCAATTTGGTGGTAAAAACTCCTTTAAAGCGACAGATTGAACATGATAGTAAACTTGTATTACTCAATCCCTTGAACCTTTGCAGATCTGTCATGCTATCATCTACTGAATAGGTATTAACATCTTAAATTGATATTTACCTCATCACAGTCGTGACAACGTGGTTTAAATAACTCTGCATAGTGCCTGCCACAGTACAGATGATTGTTATCATCTGCATAATAAATTAGCTTCGTGAGAAACTGTTGACACACAGTACAGGTGAAACATGATGGATGACGGAATCCTTCACTAGCTGACACGACCATGTCGTTTTTTTTAAATGAATTGCCACATCCTTCACATGACTAGAAAAATTGGGAGGAAATTACTACTGGAGATTACAAGATAAGTATGCAAGTGTGAGTCCATGAAAACTTATTAAACAACCTGGTTACTTCTGCTAAGAAGCGAACTAGTGATGTACGGAAGACTTAAACTTGCATGCGATGATCAAGTATGATAATGGCAACAAAAAATGACAATTGCAACAAATAACCATGATTGAAACAGGAAACTTCTAATTGAGACATAAAATGATGGAAGCCACAAAAAATGTAAATTGCTACAAAAAATGGTAATTAAAATTACAAAATAACAACTGCAACTTACACTAGTATTACTGTCTGATATCTTGATGAATCCAGTATGACGAGCTTCAAGAAGCGTCATATACAGACATTTCAAAGAAATTGCCTGATCTTTTGATAAACTTTTGCACATTGTTGGATCTCCATCTTGCTTAGGATTTTGATAGGCGAGTTGAGAATTGAATTGCGCCACACCTTCAGCGCTAAGGGTACTTGGAACTTTGTCTCTTGGTAGAGAATTCATAAAGGATTTCACCTGAATAACGAGAAAGAGAAGGATTATTTACTTACATTAACTGGTGGATCACCAAAAAAAAAAAGTAAGCTAAAGCCACCTCAAAACTACTTTCCATGAAAAACATGCGCTATCAAATTATTTTGTTATAGGATACCCTAAACTGCCTTGAAAAAATTTCTATAATAAATGTTCTTCACTTGTTCTCAGTCTTGTGTTCAGTTTCAACTTTCTTCCTAAGCTCTCTGTCTTCTCTACGCTAACACCCTGACTGCGTTCAATAACTGTTTCGTATCGTGTCGTTTCTTCAAAAGATTGTTAGAGTACTTTAAGTACTTGTTATTCTGACGGCGGAAAGAACTAGCGGAGTAGCTAAAGTTGCCATAAATGGCTTCATCTTTTAGTACGTTTATACTGATTTTATAAAAACAATCTCTAAAAAGAGAAGTTTGACTTGTCCCGCAAAGCTCCATTATACAGACAAGAAAAATTGTAAAAAAGAATGTGGACCTTGGATTTGACAAAGAACACTAAGACACTTTGAACTCAAGTTGGCACGAGTCAGAAAAAATGTCAATAAGTTTTCAATACAAATCTAACACCAAATACAGAAGTACTAACTTTAGTTGAGAATAGTGCTTCTGAACACCTTCTTGATTCTTCTTCATGTAAGAAATTCATGCGATTGCCTTCATATTCCGCACTGTCTTTCAAACCTTCTTTATTTAAACTGACTAGACGGCGATAACGGCGGTAGCAACATTTGAAAGTTATGGATACGGGCGCCTGTGGCGATAGTTAATTGCGATTGAAATATGTCACAAAGGCGCTCACAATTTCTGTCTGAATAATTTGCAAACATCACCCAAGTGATTGAAACAAAGACATTAAACAAAGAACTTGCCAAAAGGTAAACTGTCCTCATACGACAATGAACGGGTAAGCTGTAGTGTTAGCGATTGTAACCATCGCCCAAGTCAACGAAACAAAAGCGGTGAACAACGAATTAGCTTAAAGACGAAAGAGAAGTTCGGCCTAACACAACACCCAACAGGTACAACTTCAAGGTGGAGTATCTGGAGTTTTTGTCTGTTAAACTTTACAAAAACAGATTGACCTCTCTCACACTCGATTAATTCCTGGTATAAATGAACGGATAGTGAAGAATAGATATAAATGGGAGATATTTCACGCCCTAGGAATGTGGGTGATTACGTTCAAATAATTGTATTGCAGTGAAGTATAACTTCATTATGTCTAAGTTAGCTAGGAACAGCGGGAGTTTCAAAAGACACACGTTTGCATCTTTGTCAAGTCGAAAATTCTCGTTGAAACTGAAGAAGACGATGATCGATCTGATTAAATACATGGATACTCCCTTATCGAATGTTCTTGTCATATAATAGTTATAGTTTTACACGCTTTGGATTGACTACGCCCGTTGTAATCTAATGAGACGCTCTTGAGACGTCTGAAATACAAACTTTCCACGTTGGAAACTGGCCAAAACAATCCAACTATTTACATTGTAAACCACTGTGTCATCACGATTCAAACTTTTTTGCCCAAACCACAAGAACTCTTGCTTTTCGATGGTTTTCCTAATAATGTAGCTGCTTCCTACTTACGAGCATAGTTCTGCTGTATCAGTAGAACGAGACGGATCAATTTACACAAAATCTGTGGCATGTCATCGCTGCTCAGATTTCTTTCGTGGACTCAAAACCATATCAAGTCTTAGCAACTTCTACCATATAAAGACATAGCTGGCGTTTTATACTACTGCATGGTACAAAGACAATACTAGGTGCAATGTTCCCTGAGGCTTGCAGCAAGGAATTTAAATAAAACTTTACTAAACTTCGCGTTTGTTGCCGGCTACAGGTAATGTTATTACATTATACCGAGTCAGTACAATAGTCAGTGCGACATGTTGAAAACGAATCAAATTTTTGAGTTTTATATTAAATTATAGTGCGGTAGAATACTAACCAAAGCATTTACGCTTTCCGCATTCGAATATGCGCGATATATGGAACTGATTAGGCTGGTTGTAACCAGAGGGAGACTTTCTTTTTCTGACGATTTCACCATGCGTGCTATACTATCTATACTATACTAATCTACACTATATCATCTATACTAATGCTATCTTGTAGAATACATAGCTATACTATAGAGTAGTATTGATAATAATAATAATAATAATAATAATAATAATAAATACCTCTCTCATGATAGAATATTGTTTTTGGTATATTAACCCTGAGTAGCAGTGACTATAGGAGTGAAATAATTAGCCAGTGAACGTACTAACGAAGATCACACCACTACCTTCCGATCAATTTAAGACAATACTTTGGAAAGATGTTTCGCCGAACGAAGTTGATGAATGAGTAAAACTGTTTGACCCGGACTTTGCGGGGAGTCATGTTATTAGCGGTCTGATCATGATGACATAATGAGTGGCTCTTCCGTACTGACGTCTGCCAAGAGCTCCATGATGGCCGGAAGATTAATATTAACGTGTTTTGAAAGAAAGAACGCCAGAAAGAAACTAGAACGTCGATTCAAAAATTGCGAGATCATTCAAATCGGCACGTACTTACAAAAGAGGAACTTAGTTTCGACTCGCCTTGGGCTTTTCTATCACTGATATAGAACAACGTTCTCTCCCAGGAAGGATAAATTTAGGCATCCCATGCCTAACCTTGACATTAACGAATCATCAGAGGAAAGAGTAGAGAAATTTTTTGAATTTGTACGAGATAAATTGTAGTTCATGCGTGTAGGCATACGCAGTTAAGTTAGAGATAATGACGTTTTAAAGTTGCTATATGTGCGCACTAACTGAAGATGCTCTAAAATACCTATTACTTATCTCCCTACGATCTTAGACCTCTAAGGGTCTTAAACCCGTACTTACCTCATCGTGGTTCAACCCTTCCGGTTGCCATGGATACGGCGAATGTTCTGGTGATCGTGGACTCTTCTTCGCACTGAAATGACCTGAATCGGCACTGTCTTGCGAGTCTTGGGTGGACGTACTAGAATCACTACTCAATCGAGATTCTTTGGTTTTCCCAACCGCTGCCATATCTTCTTCTTGGGTATCACTGTTTCGTTTCTTGTTTCGTCTTGCTTCAGGAGAGTCTGTTTGACAACTTGACTCTTTAAAAACTTTTATAAACTTATCTGCTTCATGGAAACTTTGATTTATTCCCAAAAATCCTTCAGTTTGGCTTGAAGTATTCCTTGTAGTGACTGAATCAATGCTTTCATAAATGTGTTCCTTGCCTAATCGTACTTCTTTTTCTAAAACATCCACATCAAACTCTGGTATAGGAGGCTCAATCACATCATATGTCCTGTCTGCAAAAAGTTCTTCTCTGTTGTCGTTTTCAAATTGTCGCCCACCATGCTCCGTTTCATTTTCTTCTGGTAAAATAGTGATTGGAACTTTGACTTGTCTTCGTGGTGCACCCTCTGTCTGATAGCTGCCTGGTTTACTAAATATAAAGTGAACGAGCGTGGTTAAGAATCAACAAATACCTCAAATGGTCCTTCTTTGTTACAACTAGCGTCAGCCCGGTAAGCTTGAAAACGTGGAGGTAAAGGACAAAAACACTTGGATTGTATACAGAAATTGTGGCTGAAAAAATTACGAGAACCAAGTTATTCGGAGCCAGGGAAACAAATTTGATTCAGTTACAAAAATAAGAGGAACAATCATCACTAGAGTAACCCAGAAATGATTAAAAACGGAAAATATTTGGGAAATACCTAATGTCGTGATCAAATATTATTCATGTTTAGACAAACATAGTTTGTACGTAGACACAGCAGTGCAACATACTTCAGCTGAACAGACATATTGTTTACCCCATATATTAACTTGTATACTCCTGCTCCTGCGATATTGTTACCTTAAAATAGGTCCTTCGATTATCGAATGCCGCATGCGTATAACCTGTAACATTTTTTGTTCTGATTGATATCAACTTTAAGTATAATGTTCCAATTAGTTTTGCTAACTCCACAGTCTAGCTAACACAAACTTTGCTTGAAGCTGAACAAAGATTTGGGGTTTATATAGAGTATGGCGCCTTGTAGACGCATATTACGCTGCAAATAGTCGTATATCCCTTCACCTCAGGTGACAATAAGAAAGATGTGTTATAATCTTTCGTGGGAATTCCTGTCCCCCTGTATATTCGTCCAATTATAGTCATTCACAGAAAATACGCCTTACATAGTTAAGTTGTAAAGACTTTTTGTACGTATTTACTACTGCTAATTCCTAGAGCTTACTTCTATGTATCTTTGTATGGCTTAAATGGTGGACCGTTACAAAACAAGTGGTACTTTTTATGTATAATGCAATTAACTTAATCAACTAATCAACTTAAATTATTGGCTCTGTAGTCTTTGATTTAACTAAAGAGAGTTGAATTAGAGAACAGGAATCGACTTAGTTCCCTGCAATGAGCTAATCATTCTTTTTGGGTATAAAACTACTATCTAGGAAAACTTTTTAGAGCTATGACTATTTACGAAATACCGCCAAATTTCCGAGCACATGATGTAAAACTCTTTTAAGTTTGAAAGGGAATGGTAGATGGGAAGATGTGTTCTGGCATGAATTTTCTTCATTTTAAAATAGTAACAGGAACTCTCACGCCTTGAGCTAAAACAAAAAATCATAGTCCCATGTAGGAAGAATAGTATGCCAATATACCACACACGTACTTATAGATTGGACTAAGAAAAGATTCTACCGCTCCAGATATGAAATAGCGTAGTTTCCCAACTTTGAATATCTACTACTCATAAAAAATAAAAGTCAATTGATGCACACAACGTTTTAATAACTCGAGAATTTCTGTTGGCTTGGGCTTTGCTGACTTCACCTCCATGTATACTCATTTTTGAAATGCCTCAAGGTCCAAATCTTCTTTAATCCGCTCTACGTATTAACATGTATAAGAATCGGAAGTATTACGATCTTGCGTGAGCAGGAAATCATGCATACCGGTACACGAAAACAGTTTTTATAACGAAATTTTTAAATTGATTTATGGCATAAAATAGTGTTGATTTAGTTTGGTACGGTTTTCCCAACAGTGTGAACAGTGTTTTAAAGTGTTAGTGTATTTTGACTGAAGTGCATCAGAAACCAGTTAAATTAAGACTCTTTATCTTACAATATTGCAAAAGTACGTCTTAATCAAATATTAAACTATGCATGATACTTGTTTGAACCTGCTCAAATGTTACCCTTTTTTCTTACGTCAGAACACGTAGCTGCTGACGTCTTTGCAGGAAGCAAAAACGTAACTATTGACGTCATGAACAATGAAATAATAAAGAGAAGTCAGAGAGGTTTAATGTAAAATATTCTTTACTTTGAAATTCATGGAAATTTCATGCAACATATTTGGCCAACGTAGCTTAAAACGTCAATCAAACTCTTTCAAAGTTGTTAGATATCTATTATATACGTGGCATACTTTTAAGCCCATCTTGAAGTCTACAATTTTTATGTGACGCTTGCTGTTCACGCTAAGTGCATGCAGAAAATTCCAATTGACCACATCTTGACTGGAAGTGAAATATATCAAGTTAGGTTAAAGTTTGTTTTATAAGTCAAGTCCGAACGATTAACTAAAATTAGTCGCGTTTCCTGAGGTGAAGCTGTGGTCAGTGCGGTCTGAATATGTGGAATGATATTTCTTTGACTTCTAACAAATCTGTGTACACCTATTCAGTTCGACAAAGAGCTTGTCTGTAGATTTTATGAAACTTTTCAGGCAACGGATCCTGAGTGAGGTATATCGCTAACATGAAGAACGTGACAAAATTCAGTTTTCAAAGCTTTTCTTCTCGCTGTCTTTGCGAATAAACAGTGTAGTAATGGATATCAGACGTACAATTTTCAATTTTCAAAGGATGCGCTAAATATGAAAATCCTCCACCATTTAATACAAGCAATTTTCAGCAAACGCTTTTGCAACCAAGATGAACTATTAGAGCTGACTGAATGGAATTGGATGCGCTTTATTCTTATTAAACATACCTAGATTCTTGCCCCATCTTAGAAAGGTTCGTTACAAGAAAATGTCTAGAATCTTTCCAAACTGTTCCGTTTTCACAAAAGACAATATTTCAACCAGCAGCTGTCTTGTTGAGTAACAAAGAACTAGTCCCTAGATCTATTGAAACACCTGTACTGCTATAACACGCTTATTAGCAATATTCATATGTTGCATCAAATTAATATCAGGCCTTGAATATTTATGTTTAAAAGTCATATCCATATTTTCATCGGTTGAAATAAAAGTTTCCTCGACTTGGACAAGCATTATTAATGCTTCTTTATGCAGAGCTGAAACTTTATAGATATTTTTTGGTCTGATATTCTGCCATACTGTATGTTTACTTGAAATGTGTTGATTAATTTGCGCAAACGTTGAACGTTCATGCACTGATGAATATGCATCTATAATATAGTTGCTATGTAAAATGCGATAATATATAAGGAAAATGATTAAAAAGCGATAACATATCTGTAAAAAAATAAGACATTAAGAGCCAGGAAAAACAGAACAGACGAATTTTTACCAATACACCACGGAGCCTTTTATACTTGCGGTTCCGACACGAGACAATTAGCTTTTTATTTTTGAAACAAAAAAGAAAGTTCGCCCCCAGCCTTATTCTGAAGTAAAAGTTACCTTGAAAAAGGCCAAGATACATTAGTATAATATATGGCAGAAGTAGTGGCGTGCCGATGTCTTTCTTGCACCGGATTTTGCGGTGTTTTATGAGTACATTTGGGCGGATGTGAGCCACTTAACGAGTCTCCTTTGCCGTCTTTGAAGTTTGAACGGGGAACTAACCTCAATGGTTCTTAATTATAAACCGTAATGGTACCAACTCGTTGGCTAGTAATTTAATCATTAGCCCCCAAGAAGCTCGCCTTTGCGAATAAAATTTGTTTTCCATGCAGTAGCTTATGGCATGGTGACGGGAAAATCAATAAATTAGGAAGAAAAGTTGTGTTAGCATTTTGCTAGCTATATCAGCCAGCGAATGGAATACTGGTTGTATCAATGATAATTTGAACTTTTGGTTAACGGCGTGTATACCAATTTGAAAAGACAGACATTATCTCCTTACAAACGTCTTTAACGATTCTCTGCAGGCATTTCAAAAAAAGGAAGTATGTTCGAGAATATATTGTTCATATAGCGACAACCCACGAACGCAAATAGAATATAAAAACAGAAACAAAGATTTATAGTTCGATATCGGACTTATTGAAATACCGTGAAATCTGCAGTAGATAATTTACGTAATTGATACTGTTTTGAAAGTTCTATAATTGAATTTTTTTTCTTGTAACGGAGATATCTTTCTAAAGGCAATTGCTACATGCTCATAATATAAGACTTATTTATACAAATATTTATAAGACTTTAGCAATGCATTACATTCGAGCTTATACAGAGTCCATTTAATCATCTGATTTTTTCAACGAATTAGTTGTTAATAGAATATTATGGCCCCCCTGGGTAGAGGAAAATGAAGTAAAATGAAGAGTGCCGACGTTGTTAGCCAGATGGTCGGGACAAGATACGAATCATTATTTATCCTACTAAACACTTCTTTGAAAAATTTGCATGACACAGTCTCTACAGAAGAGTCGTCTCCCGTTTCTGAGAGCCTGCTTGAGAGTTTTTGGCAGGGCACATGCATTAATTCACTTGTGTACATCCCTGTGTCATTTTCAGTACTGTACATACAAAATGCGAAGATGAACTTTCGTTGAAGTTAGCTCGGAAGTCAGCTTCAGAACATGCTTGAGACTTCGCTTTTAACTACATCTAGAATTACGACCCTTTGCCTTGATTCACATATAAAAAGTACAGTTCTTGTTTATATTTTGTGCACAACTTACTGAACTTACACATTTTGTAGGCTAATATATTTATTTTCGCTTTCATAATAATTATTACCTTACTACGCGAGGGTGATACACCTACAGTGTATACGAATCATTTAACTATATTTCACAAAAATTACTGTTCTTGGTATATCAAATGTTTCTAGGCAGTTTCATGTCTAATATGCGTTCATATTCCGTATTTGCATTGAGCAGTGAGCAAATACAACCTGTACTTGTTTTCACACTTCTATATGCCAACGTTTTAATCGGATTATGGAGAATAACTTCCTGGGCAAAATACAATGAGAAAATAAATGTTTCATTTGTATTTTTAAATGTTCATTTGTTGTATGCGGTACATGCAAAGTATGATAATGTTATATGATCCACTTTCACTGGAATATAGATTAGGCACAGATCATATTTTTACTGGTATTCCATCTTTATATTTAGATTCTGTTCGCGTTTCATGTGGAGATCTTCAATGATCTTTCATCCATTAGCTAAGTCCTCATGTTATATTGTATCACATTGTTAGACTGAGCATGAAAATTGATTGAGACATTCTTTTAAAACCGATTCTTCATACTAGCGTTTATATTGAAGAAGGTCATTACCTCGTATATATACAAACAAAGAGTCTAACATTCGAATGATCATGGAGATTACAGTCAGCAGACAGAAATTCATGAAAGTTCATATAATATGTTAGTAGAGGGTATAAACACTTTCGAGAAAAACTAACACAAGATCACGAATCATCTTTTAGATCGTTTCTTAAAGTATAGAATTCGCAACATTTCTTAAAAACATATTGCACAATAGGCAAACCATAAAGTGATGAGGACTAATGTATTGTATAGTTTGGCCATGGAAACGTCCTAAACTTACTTTTAAAAGCTAGAACTTATAACTTAATATTCCCAATAATTTTTCCAACCCAAGTTATTGTATATACTATAGAGAAGGATTTTCATCAATGGCAATGAATTCATTGGTAATATAAATATTAAAACTCAACGTGGTCTTAGATGTAAGGTAAATATGTATCCTCTCCGAACACTTGGAATTTTAAACTTCTGATGTACATTCCTCTATATCTTTGTAAACTTTCAACACGGTGTACATTACAAACATTTAGCCCAAGTCGGCGGTCTCACAGTCACACAGTGCGTTAAGAAGTTCGTTTTAAATGTAACTATAGCAAACTTGGCTGAGGTAAGAAGTCTTTCACGTAATGATGCAGATTATCGACACGTAGGCTATGCTTGAAAAAGGGACACTACAATTGGACAGAGAAAAATGATTTTTTGCTCACCGTTGTATGGTTAATCGTGGTGGCTTCTTCGGAGGAATCTTTTTCATCGGTTCACGAACACCTCCTTTCATGTTCGAGGCCATAATGTTGCCTTGTGACATTCAACTATCAACGTAGATGGAATTTGTGAGCGAATACTGATCTTCTGAATTGTTTTCGTATTCCCCAAAAGCGGTTATTCGTTGACCTTTGCCAGCTGAATTTACTGTTATGATGTCTGATGCTTGATTTTATGCCGATGATAATGTTAGTGGAGTCCGCCCACAATGAAAATCATTAATAATGCAAAGCAAAGATCACACCAGAGCACAATCTATCCTCTCTATCAGTGGCCATATCAAATGGTGATTCTCAAAGATTTCTGTTCGTCCTACGATCTCTTTCAAATCTTCTATCCACCGTCTTAGAAAAGGATGTGTCTCCGCGTGACGATACAATTGTGCGTCAATGAAAAAAGAAACAAGGAGCGTTACACAAAGAGTGTTTAGAAAACAAAACAAAGTAAAAGGGTGACATTTGACGGCATGTTGCATTGTATCTGTTCAATCTAGCCACGGGGGTGATTTTAATAACACGAAATTATTTTACGGGAAAACCAAAAATGGTGTTAAGCGATATAAACCTGTCGTTGCTTTCAACTGTGTTTTCATTCAAATGCGACGTAGGAATTATTTGCGGTTTTACTCAGAAAATGCCTAAAGAAACAGTCAATTTTCAAGGTTTTTGCCGCCAAGTAATATGATCCGCATGTGACATTCAAGTTTAGCTTAACAATGTACAACTTCTGTACAATATGATGTAATGTGACGACAGCTTTATTGCGTCATAACAGAATCCAGCATTTGCTTTGTCTGCTTAAAAATTCTCGCAGCTAGGTAGCATTTGCTACTTTTATGTACAATAAGTTCTTTGTATTTGCAATGTGTCACGCAATGGTAACAAGAATAGCTGGTGAATTTTGAGTTTTCGCATGAGGATCATGTGAGAATTACGGCGCTAACAAAAAGTTCGCCCACCTTGACCGCTGGAAATTGCAACGCAGGCGGCGGGAGAAACTGCAATTACATCCAAGGATAAATCTTCCACCAATTTCGTCGGCGAAAGCCGTTGCTGGCTGTTATATAAGAACTGAAATGTCTACATCCGAAATTCAGCTTCAGATTCTGGCGTTGGTTTCATTTAAATGTAATCTTGTGGAATGTTATGCAGCTAAGTTGCAAGATTCTCTTTAACAGGTAAAATGATCTATTTTATAATATACATGTAAGTGTGATATGAAGTAATTCGTTATTATCAGTCAACAATATACAGTTGCCTGTGCATGGTAGAAGCGTTGCTGCTGGTGAGTTAAACTAAATTTTGCGTCGCGATGGAATGGTCAGGAATCGAACCTGACAACCATATAGTACCTGATCCCCAGTCGTTATAACATTCAAAATTATTGTACCGGTATTATATTACATGATGTATTATATTTATATGATTGTAAATTATAATGCATATTACATCAACTAGTCATACTGGCTGCATTACATTTTCTGCAGTATATAGTATATTGTGAATTTGTGAGCTGTGTGCACAGTTAGGGGCAGGCCTACAATGGTTCCATCCAGGCCATCCTTTTTGGTTTTCGGGGGAAACGGAATAATTGCCATAAAAACCCCCGGGTAGTAGCAGTAAGGCAATGTCATGCAATGGTGATCAAAAATTGAATTGAAAAAAAAGTGAAACTTTGGCAAGAATGCTGATCAAAACAAAAGTTTTATGCTTCATATCATACAGTCAGAAAATTTCACAAAGTTTTTGCAACAGCAAGTAAATGAATAGATCAGATTTGATGCAATGTTTTTCACCATTATTGCTTACCGATACTACCATCTAAGCTAACCTGCTCTGATGATTGCTTCTTTTTTATTTATATTTACTTATTTACATGCTATCTTTACAAGAAAAGTTTATATAAAATTACTATTATTTACATATGAATGATACAATAACATTATCCTAGCTGAAAACCTACACACCTAAAAAAACCTGGCTACAGTCTACGACTACCTATAAAAAACTCACAAAAATGAAAAAATACCGCCTTTCGTTTTTTTGTGCCATTTTGTTTACGCCATTTTGTGGGGGTTTTTGTAATGCACCATTTTGTTTTTTATGTGTCACTTTGTTCCTTGCTTTTTGTCTTTTATCGATAATACTTATTATTTGCATTCTACATTTTTCATTTGTTTGTACCGAATTTTTGGTAGTGCATGCTTCGTATTCACAAGAACAACTTTTGTTTGTACTTTGGCATTTTTTTTTGTCTTTTAAGTTTTATCTGTTGAACTAACCACGTGCCCCCAGTTATAGGAACCATTCTTTCCCTCTCGATCCCACTTTACCCCTCAGTTTTAACACTTGCAATATTGCTTTTGTTAATTGCCAAAAAGACAATCTTGACACACTTTCATCATATTGTCAGACATTTAAATTTAAAATTGATCTAATTATTGAAATGTATAGGAGACTATAGCCGCAGTTGTTTATTGTCCCCCATTTGAATTCATTTTTTCTGATTTTGATAATTATTTGTTCCG
>JAODVQ020021143.1:0-20792 GCA_025400075.2 Phenganax stokvisi
GTAGCCTAGTGGCTAGCGTGCTGCTGTGTTAAACAACGGATGTGTCTGTCGTAGGTTCGTCTCTCGCACTAGTGCATCAGAAAAAGGCGAGGAGGCATGGTTACTTGATAGCGCGTATGCGGAGAATAACGCCGAGGGTTTGCACTCTAGTGCTTTTCATTTTATTCAATAATTCGTGCATTTATAGTAAAAACACAAATGGTAAATTTTTCTTCCACACAAACAATTCCTGCTATACAGTTATGCAATATACCTTGAAGATGCTGTGAAGATTGTCAGATGAGAATTGTTTGCTGAGAATTTCAATAAGTAGAGATGTCACAGAGGAGAGTGCACCTTCCATTAGAGTTGTAGAGTCCTCAACACTCTGAAAGTATGATACACACAATTTAATATAATTATTGTATTACACTGACTTCAGGACATTTCAGGACATCTACAGGGCAGTGTCTATTCGCCGGACTGGACTACTGGACTGGACTACTGGACTGACCTATGTACCAAGTGCGCATGCGTGTTGATTAGTTTTACAGTCATGGTGCAGCTCTCTCCTCATTGTTGCCCTCTCTGAGGCTACTTCAACTTGCCCGTTAGATTCTGAATGAGATGACAGTAAACACATTGGTGTTCCTACAAGTCTGGGTGTTGCTGTTGTAAGTCTTTTGCTCCAAAACTCACTGGGTAAGACTTACTGTGAAGTTTATGTGGTAGCGAGCTAACGTATCAACACGAATAAGCTTTGATAGGTGTTTAAATAGAACGACAGGGTTTTGACATGCCCCTTTATGCTTGTTAGAACGCTATCGCCAGCCGCTTCACGAGTTAATTTAGCTTATTTGCTGCAGTAACATCCTAGTAGTACTGGACAGTCCAGGAGCATGAAGATGACATAAACGCCATTGATTGCCGTGTTTTAAACTCATAACACGACTGAGGGGCTATATACCACATAATATACACCTTCACAAAGTCGTTAGCTAATTCTTATCTATACCCAGTGAGTTTTGGAGCAAACGATATTTTACACCTGTAGGAACACCAATGTGTTACCGTCATCACATTCAGAATCTAAATCTATCAAAACGGGCAAGTTGAAGTACTCTAGAGCCTCAGAGAGGGCGACAATGAGGAGAGAGCTAAAGAAGAACGCGCACCATGACTGTAAAACTAATCAACACGCATGCGCACTTGGTACAAAGGTCAGTCCAGTAGTCCAGTCCAGCGAATAAACACTGCCATCTACGGGGTATTTTTTTAAAAATTGTGTTTAGGGGAGGGAAATTTGGTATTACAAAAATTGAAAGGGAGTGGGAAGTTTGTTTTTTGATTAAACATCTACTTTATGACCTGTTATATACAGTATGCGAATGATTAAGAAGGGGGAGGGGTTATCATACAGCACTTTTTCCTGGCACATGATGATTAGCAAAACATTATTTATATAATGGTGGTCAGAGACAAGGTATAATGTTTAGTGCTGTGCCCCACCCCTTTAGGATACAATATGTGAAACATACAATGGAATCTTTCTTTGAAGGGGAAGTCATCAGAGGTAGAGGAAACACAGAGTCCGTGGCTGCCTTTATGACATCAAACTGCTCTGCCTCCGTCAATTGTGGATCTAGCTTACTAAATAACAGTTAAGAAATTTCTGCTATATAGGCTTGGACATGTTTGTATATTATACAGTTGCAGAGTCTCCATGAGGCTCGGTTGCCATTGCACAAACATGTGCGGCTGGGCCTTGTGGACCCAGTAGGCACACATGAAGGGGACCCCCTCACAAATCAGGCATGACAACAGAGGTACAGACGAAATTAGAGTGGATACACTAGAGTTGTCAAAGCATTGATTGCAAGTGCTCTGGTTTCAGTTGCAATTGGTGTCCCCACACTCTCACCATGAATGTAGTCCTGTGATAAGACAATTTTTTTATGTTGAAGCATTATTATACGTAATGTGTATAATATTTTAACACGCAGTAGCACATATTCAGTGAGGGTGGATTACGTCATGCAGACGAAATTGAAGATGCATTCCAACCCTTATGGACATCTTAAAATTACAACGTATGCAGTGCTTCTGGGCAGTGTTAAAATATAGGAGGATGAATGGACATTGTCTGAAACAAAGAAACACATTGGTGTGTGAAATAACACATTTATACACATAAAATCATTGATGCTGCTTGGTGGTTACATTTTGAAGCAAGGTGCTGAGACCTACAGTCCTGCACTATGGCACATCACGTGTAATGGTTAGGACGCTATAAAATTTTATTGTGTATTAGTCATGTTTAAGCAATCATGGTTTGTAGTACATTATTATTTCCCAATGCATTGTACCAGCAGGTGGTTTAGGAGATCGCCTCTCTTGGAGAAGACAAAGTCTTTCTTCTTGAGATGGTCAGGATGTAGTGCCCGGCCTATGAGATCTATTGTTCTGATCAGATTCTGCTTCACCACAGTATCCTGTATATCACACATTACCACAATCACTAACACTCACTAATGCTCAGGAGGTCTAAAACTTTTGGTTGGGTGAAACGAAAAGAACATTCTAGTGTCTCTTTACAGGTCATTCCGCACAGGATGCATTGGCAGAGCTCCCACTTAAGCAAGTCTAGGGTTATGTACATACAGTGTGTAATATGCTAAAATGGTAAGAGTTGTAATCTTGACAAAGAAAAGGGAACTTTAGTGAATTTAATGGTACACTTTATAATTTAGATACGTATGCTCATGATAGAATGCTAAATTGATTAAGCAGTTCGCAATCAAACTAAAGAAGTATAATGATAAATTGAGTTAAACATTTGGAATGGGTGTAATATCTGAAATGTTGTAACAAACCCGGATCTTGTTGAAGTGAGGATTGATAGTCCTTAAAATGTTAACCTCAACTCTTGAAGTTATCAGGCTAAAAAAAGAATGTGCATAAATACTCAGTCTCTATAGTGTAAATACAGTATGCACCAAGCGTACTGTAATACAGTCAGACCGTAGTTCATGCCATTATCTTTACGCCGTAGCTAGTACTTGTACCTATGGGTGTTTCTGTGCCTCGAGGGCTCCTTGTGTGTCGTAAAAACGATCACCAAAGAGCATTCTTATTCTCTACGCATCGCCAGGCTTCCCATACTTGCGGCTCAAAAATCCAAGGGCGGAGCCATTATCCACAGCCATATAGTTCACCGTAAATTACCGTAGTTTGTGGTAGACCTAGCTATGTATGCTGTAGCAGCAATGTAGTGTGTTCATAACACTGTAGAAAATTTGCTACCGTCTGACCATACTAGACGCTATGCCCATGGGAACTTTTCATTGGTGGGTACTGTATTTATAAAGCAAAAGCTCAAAATACGAGTAGGTGAATGTAATGCGTTGGTGGCAAGCGGAAGCAATCCCACAACACAATCGAATTCTTTACAGCTAAGACCTGCTACAGCAATTGTCGACGATATTCGCAAAATTTAAGCTACCATACCATACATACACTAGTGATACATTGTATTTGTGTGAGAGATGTAGCTATACCCTGTCATTGCTAGTACAATGGGGGCACGTCTGTGTTGCTGTATGTGGATGGAAATTAGGGTCTTGAGCATTTAAAGTGGTTCTCAATTTAATGCCACATTATAGAAAGTATGGAATACACTAGAGTAGAAATGGAACGGGACAGTGTTTTTAGAACTTTTTTGAATTATTACATAGTACCATGCAACATATAATCGATTGTGTAGTGAGTCCTTTGCAGGTGAATTAAAAGTGACATGAATGGTACTTGAACATGGTATATATATACATTAATTTTTTTGTCCTGTACTATACCTCGGAGGTGAATGAAAAGTAACATAGCCATAACAGAGTAGAACGGTTGCTTTGATTCTCTCCACATCTGCTTCTGATTTATCCTACATTAAATAGGACCATGAGATTGTAATTCTTATCTGACCCCTAAGAAATCTCTAAGAGTTACACTAATGAAATATATACATAATGAACTTAGTGCGTAAGTCATGAGGCAAGAATTATTGTTAAGATAGAAAGTATACATGTTCGGCAATATTCTGACTAGCAGCATACATATATAGCATGCCCTAAGAAGTAGAGAAATACTTCAATCTACTTGTTGCTCACTAATACATGTTTCTTGTAGTATAAATTTGAGGTGTTGTAGGTTTCGCACGTGTTTGTGTGTTTCCACACACACCTGATATTAAGATAGACAAATATTTACGTATAATAGAGCTTAATTTTGCAATCCATAATTTTTAAATGATGCAAAAATTCACCATTTATAGTACATAATCATAATTTAGTTACAATATCTAAAAAGTCCTGATGCCAAACAGTAAAAAACATTTCATTAGAATGGGATTGATACACATATTCCACTTCACAACGTTTTGCTGTAAATTTACTGGCAAAGTTTTAAAGATCTGATAATTATTTGCGGATCACATGACAAGCGTGTCCCACATAATACAGGGAAATGGTGTCCTGACATAAAAACCAACAGAATGGGGTGCTTTAACATACATAAAATGTTATATTTCGTTGAAATAAGTATATACCACGCAAACATTAGCAATATCTGTACCTTGGAAAACCCAAAGAAGCCTTTTGACTTTCGGACCATTTCTTCCTTCATGACTTGTTCCAGTTTGCTCAGGGCCAGGTCAAGATGAGAGGCTGCACAGAACCCTACACCAATAGCACAACCCTATAGAATACAGTCAGATTTAATGATTGCCTCTACAACTACTGCATGCTGCTTGAATATACCACTTCTAGATAGCTTCTAACTATTCTGATGGATTTAGGACTGCCTTAAAACATCCTGAACCTGTCAAGATTGTAATCTTTCCTGCATGACTGATATCTAACAGTTCTTCTGTATAAACAATATGGTAAGCTGGAAACTAGTGCTGACTGTGTTTATTGTATATGAAAACCTAGGAAAAGCACTTCTACTCATAACTCCTAGAGGTTAACAAACACAGGTAAAAACCACTTCACCTATACCTGCCTTATGAATAGCCACTATTGTATGAGTACATACCTCTCTTTCTACTTGATTTGAATGTTTTATTGTTGAGAACATTGAGTCCAACATTTTCTGTACGAACTGTTTCTGATTGACCTTTCTTAATATGACTCCCAGACACTTGAATAAAATACCCTGTTGTAGATAAATATTATGCAAATTATATGGAGGTGTGTAAAATTACACGTTGCATGTGTAATGCAATGTGTAATAAAATGTGTAGTAAGAACTCTCAGGTGGACCCAACAGAAGGCCATTGAAAATCCAGTAGGACATCACTTATACCTAAACACTTTGGGACAGAGGATTGCTCAGATTAGTGAAAGTACACATCATTTATTGAAAGTCACAATGTCAAACAGGAAATTGTATTTCATCATGACAGTATGCCTTGCTAAGCAGAAAAAATTCATGTATAGTGTTTTAATACAGTACACTTAAGCTGCATTCACACAACAATCCGGATTGATCTGGATAAGTTCCAAACTGGATTGATCCAGATTGAATCCTGTTCACACTAGCGCAATAGCACACGCTCGTTATCATAGCAGTCATGTGATATTATGCTTGTGCAAACGCGCTGCTACGTAAACTATTTAAGAAACGCGTTTGCTGGTACGGACTACTGGGGCCCTGTTCAAGCATTTTGCTTGATATATGCCTGTGCAGAACCTACCTGAGCAAAGCTAGGGTGCGGAAAAAGCGTGAAGAGCACTTTCTCGGTGCAAGAACTCGCGCGAAAGCTTAGTGCGTTAGCAACACGCAATTTACACAAGCTGCGCATCACGCGCAACCAGCTGTTTCCGCGTGATTTTCATGAGTAAACATTAGTCAATTCGGGTCAATCGACCTCAGTATGTGGATTGGCTCAATTCAGGTCAATCCTCTTCGTGTTGCTAGTGTGAACAGGATTAATCTGGATCAATCCGCATTGAGAGGGAAGTGTGAATGCACCTTTAAAGTTGCTAAAACAAGTCAGCACTCTCAATCGTACCCGCCAATAATAGTGACCCTAATGCATATCATACACTGAAACCTTAATTGCTAACTCTAAAAATCTTTACCAAACATTGTGCCATGGTATTTTACATCTTTAACAAACATTGTGCCATGGTATTTTACACCCATAACAAATTGGTATATTTATACCTTCTCTTCAGGGAAATGGGTATATTTATCCATGACAGACTCTTTTCCTCCCATGGCATTTCCCACTGAAATCAACCACTCCTCATTATTCACATCATCCAGTGACCGTGATACAAACTAATGTACAGCAATGAAAACAAAACACATGTCTACAACATTTCATGTAATCAATGAATACATTGCTAAATAACTTAATTGTGTACATAAATGAGTAATGAATTTCACGTGCATATCACAAACACCTACTTCTCAATACTAAGCCATGCATTAACAGTAACATAGGCTAATTGCCACATTTGACATTTCGCATTGTTACAAGAGAAACACCAATCTTTAAAGGATGGCTTAAAGAGAGGATTCTGGTCTGCAAAAATACTACTCCACAACATTCCACTCATAAAATGAACTATTACACATACATCATAGTATTTATACCTTGAGCATCAGATCCTCCCAATGTTTCTGATCCCACGCACCCTTGTCATTCTGCTCTGCAGTATATATAGTTAACAACATTGAGTACAGTTAACAAACTCAAACAACCTCAATGTTTCTTTTTAAACATTGTTCAAGAATAGAGGTTGTATAGTGCAACCATCCACAATTGGCTTCGATGGCTAAATCATTACATGTCTGCTCCCCAACTGTACATTCTGCTTGTCTTAATACAGACTGCTCAAACAGAGGGCAGAATTTGGTGTTGGGAGAGTTTATAACTCACTAAACCACTCTCACTATAGTGAGTAGAGAAATCTCCCACTGTTTGATGATGCAACAAAACCAATTAATAACTCAGTAATCCATCAGAATTACCAAGTCCTTTCCCATTTCACTCCATTTAATTTGTCACTCTGACGCTAAATTTAGGCAATTGCCGAATGCAAAAAAGACTTACAGTAGCAAAAATGCAGGCAAGGATACATTTACATTATGTAGGCATCAGTTTCCACGAACTGGGATGAAGTAGTTTAGTGTTAGTACAAAATGAAAGGTTTTCAAAATTTCTTGAATTGGCATTGTATGTATATGTGTTATTCTATTAAATAACAGTTCCCACAACATACCACTGAGATAGGAGAGGAGTTTAGGAACCACTGCATCCCAAAGATCAACAAGTTCTTCATGAAGATTAGGTACCAGAGCTGTCATACAGTTTAGAACATGTTCCCCTCGACCAGCTCCATTGTGAGGATATCCTGCTAACACCTGTATACACCAACATAGGAATAGAATGCTAATATTGAATGTAGAAAGACAACTTTAATATAGAACTTACAAGTAGTCTTGCTATCAAGTCAGGCTGCCTTGGAAGATTAACTGAAAATGAAATAGATTATAGTTATAGAGATTATACATACATGATAATGTATGTAGATCTGGAAATTAGTTCAGTTAATTAACTTTACCTACATGCTAAACATGCAGTAAAATTCTAGGGTGACATGTATATATAATGTATACAATGCACAAGATTATGTGCTTGACATGTGATTGCAAATAGAATTGAGAGCAATAAAATATGATGACGTGAAAATTTTCCAATCTACATTAACATAGTATGTACTATGTTGTACCAAGTTCCTCAAAGTTCAAGTCGTAGTCCTCAGATTCCACCTCCCTCTTCTTCCTCCCTATCTCTGCTATACATCTGCATACTATCCCCATAGCTCTTGTATATTGAACTGGAACAATAAACTCCAACAGATACGGCCACAATACCTAAATATTGAGATATCAAGATAGAACATATGCTCTGCAATGCAAACAGGGGGCAAGTCTCTGCGGGTTGGATGGGGGGAACTCATTCCTAAGTGTTACACGAAGTTTCCAGATAACTAATAACATTCCTAAGTGTGACATCACGTACGACCAAGTTCGCTGTAGACCCATATTAGGTGCCTTGTGCTAATGTGCTAGGCATTATGATTGGAGATTCAAATAGTCCAACCTCCTTCATGTGTTCAATTGTAGTGGTAACCAGCAGCAAAACATTCTCACTCATGTCTTTAAGCCCTTTGATAGTGACATCGGAATTGTTGAGTTTCTGTAGTGCCTACAAGGAGACACATGTAACAAAGTTAATCGCCATTAAGTATGAGAATATTGAGTACCTTGTCCTCAGTGTTGAGAGAGCATTGTCTCACTATAAACTCCACCATTAGGTGACCACCCTCTAGAGACAGGTAGTGATGGTGTGCCATGGCTATTATCACCTGACACATTACACGACGAACCTGTACCATTACACAATTAAAAATACGTATCAAAATAATGCACTAACTCAACATTACAATAGCATAGATATTCCAAGTAGACTTAGACTATTAAAGTTATATGACATGGTGCCACCAATGTGGAAACAACAAATTAACTCTAAATTTTTCCTGTGATATATATAGATTGGTCTAAAAGCTCTCTTTAAATTTGATTCATTCTCCACATTAAGTGTAAAGAACTGCAAAGCTTATCAACATCATAAGGGGTGCACTTAGGGTGGGAGGGGAGACAGGGGGCCAGTTCACTACTCCAACATTTTCTGTTCAGGTATTACAATAAGGTATTAAAAACTGAAAAAATTTATGATTACGCCGCCCCAAAAATATGTAGATCATACATTAATTTTGACCCCTTACGTTTAATTTTCTATATACAACCCTAATTATCATCCAGTATCAAGACAGTTCCACTTAACATACAAGAGTAATGTGCACTTGGAAAAAATTTGTTGAATTTTATGTGGCACCGTGTCGTCAACAACCACTCACTTTGAGACTTTGTTCATTGAGGACTATCTTGAGTCCACTAACAACCAGAGCTTTCTTATCCTCCATCACATCATCTATTGCGTACACATAGTATTGGTTCATACACACCAGAATGAACACATACCACAGGAGTTGATGATGTGTTTAAGTACCTCAAGAGTTGGTACTCGGACCTTCTCTTGTGGTACCTCTAGTTTTTGTAACAGGAAACTCAGGGTTTGGTTTGAATACATCTGACCTACAGCACGACATTAACAGAGAGATATGCTATTGTAATGCTTATTAGATCAGAAAGTGATAGATATATTTACCGGTAACAGCAAAGCATCTAAGGATCTCATTGTGGTTCTTGACAGATGTAGAGCTAGTCATGTCAACTGGAACACAAGCCTAAACGAATATGTACTGTATTTATTGCACACTAACAGTGGATCTACACTCACGTGTTGAAAGAGGAGAGATAGAAGATTGTTTAGCTGTAGTTCAAGATTTGTGCATGATTTCTTCCCAGCAGCATCCACTACCATACAGAGACACTGTGTGTTGAACATAAATATACTCAATTTCATAAAGCAATTAACTTAAAACAAGAAGAGAGATTTGGAAGGTGTCCACTCTTGAGAGGTTATAGAAATGCTCATTACTTGGATAAATGAAATAGTTTGGATATGCAAATCTAGTCAGAAACACGATAATTATACAGCTTGAGTAGCAGTCTCTTCCTGTTACAAGCCCAATATGGCCATTTAACCCAGAAACCAAAACACCACCACACTTTATGGGTCATATTGGATAAGCAAAGACGATTGAGTCATGCATTAAACATTCAGTAGTTCTCATGAGATTGCAACTGAGAGTTTGTTTAATATTAATGTATGGTACATACAAGCTATACTATACAAGACAAATTCTAGGTGTTGTTGGGAAAAATTAGACATTAGCCTACACAAAGAGTTACAACAGAGATTCTAATACTGTAAAATATTGATAGTACTAGAGAGTAACTCATTGTAATGGTACGTTCACATTAATTGTTCTGGTACTCTGATTGTACCTGTGATATGTAGTAATGCTCAGAATGTTTCTTATAGAGTTGCATTATTCCCGGTAAGAGTTTGGGGAGTTGGTCATTCAGGGCTGTGGCTGACAATAAATGAACCATGAACCCTAGAGCTTCAGTCACTGCCATTCTCAACTGCAACAGAATTATCACAGCTAGTGTCAAACCATAACATCTTACAATGGACAGTTCATGACATTATATCTGTACCACGTATCACTTGATTAATGGGAGCATTTTATGCCTAATCTCGAAGATACAAAAACATACAGCTACTCTAAGGAAAGATGTTATAAAACAATGTCCTCTTTACTTAATCACTCCTTTCTAAAATTATGGACAAGATGGTTAGTTCATAGATATTCCTTGTTAGAGGTTTACACGGTTGTTACAGTGGTGATCCTACGTGAGACAACTCACTTTGGATTCTTTCGAGAGTAGCCAAACATTGAAGAGTTGGTCAAATGAGGAAGATATGTGGCCCTCAAACTGTGAGAACTGGACCTGACCTGATGCAACTCTCTGTTCATCTGCCATGTAGTCCAATATTGCCTCACTGAATCTTGCCAGTGCTATATACATTAGAAGGAGCATGTATTACCTTGGAAATAACTTAAATTGTGTTATTAGTAAAAATTACACACCAGTTTGTAAAACAAAACAGAGAAAACAGCAGTAAAATATGTTAACAACAACACTAACCGTAGGAAAACACCCACTGCATATTCTCATGTTTAATGGCTCCAAGTTGAGTGATCATCCTTCCTAGAACTGCTGTAAGTTGTGGTACCACCTCAACAACTGGAGAACACAAGACAGGCACCATTACTCTAACAATAACTACACATGTTGGTCTTTTATCACACCACAAAATTAGGTCATCACCATTCACAAAAACCACAGTATATATTTCACATATAAATATGGTCTATGATGAATCAATACACACTCACAAACACATATCATAATTTTTAACATTCATGGACCAAATAATTAGAAGCAGCATGATCGATATCCCTGTGCAGAGGAAAGTATGTACCATTTGCCATGGCTAGATCACCAGTGGTCTTTACTACGAAATAGTGAGGGGTGGTTCCAGGCTGAAACCTCTTCAACAACTCTTGTAAGACAGAAGCTGCATAACTTATACCCAGTGTAGTTAGGAGGGCAGATGCCGCTCCTTGCCACTCTGGTACCACATCCTATAACATATTGAATTATTAGAGATGGAACAACAAGAAATTGACCTACTGGATCTTTGGTTAGTTCACTTGATGCAAGTTCTATGAGGTCATTTGCCAGAGGTTCATCAAGATTGTAAATATGTTCCTTGCACACTTTTTCTAGTAGTTGTAGGAGAACTATACGATGACCACGAGGCAGCTATTTGAACAAACTTGTGACAGTAAGCAATTTGTTGGACAGGGGAAAATGATCTTACACCTTGCTATGCTTCTTGAGGTAGGAATGACAAATGCCGAGTACGACTCGGTGCTTTTTGCGGCCAATATCGACAAGTGCCTTTACCACCGCCTCTCTGGATGACTCTGACCTGTCCGCAGCTGAATCTACCAGGGCTTCCACGATACCTGCATCATAGTCACACTCTAACACACAATGATTTAGATATTTTCCTGTTACCCTCGATCTGTGACCGACCAACTTGCCCCAAAGAAGAAGACATAGAGAGAGACATCTTGCCCTTGGCCTCTCCGATCTTGGCTCGCTTTCCCAATGATAGAAAGCACGTGCATGTCCACAGCCACGCCCCTTACTCCCGGCGCCGCCGCCCCACCCCCGCATTATGAACGAGCGAATGACGAGCCCCACCTACTTTCTGTGCATGTTGCACCGACGTCCAGTCGGATTTTGCTAGGAAAAAAGGAGATGGGGGCAATAGCTACAAAAACTAAAGTCATTCCTGGTAAGTGCATCGGATTTGCAACTGCATATAATTGCTTTTTGTATCTCAGTCGCCCAGATATCCGTACAACCTGCTGGACAATATGGAGAAAGCAGTAGTCCAACCGACGTACGAGGTGTTTCTTCCATGGAAAGTAGCTTAAGAACTAGCCATTCAGGTGGTCTTCTTAGTGGCGAGCGACACTCGAGCTCTGATGCTACTCCGCAGGCAGAGAGTCGTATGTCTCGTAGAATATCCTCTGGGCGTAAGACAAGCAGTAGAGGCTACGGTAGGGGCGTCAGTGGTAAATGGCGAACAGGTACACCTGCTGGACTACCTTTCCAAAGGGATATCGACTTGAATTCTTCCGGATACTCGCAGAGAGACCGACGTGCTCCGCCCTTTCGCCTTAACTCTGGCTCACAACGTAGCTCCATTGTGGAGCTTGGAGCTGGTACTAAAACAGACCATAGTGCTACATGTTGTCAGCTCTGTGGAAATGGATTTAGCACTATTCGTATACCTCTACTTCTCCTCTGTGGCCATTCTTACTGTGAGCAGTGTATACAAAGAGCTACAGAGAAGTATCCTTCTGCTCTAAAATGTGGCGTGTGTTCCATTGAAACACCATTGGGTCAGCAAAATACTGATTCCCTCCCACGGAATGAATCCATCCTTGACCTAGTGACATCTCGCGAGTTCTCTAAAATTATCACTGAAAAAAATGTCGACAAATGTGCAGAATGCATTCATCACCAAGCCTCTGTTTTCTGCAGTGAGTGTTCGGCAACATATTGCAGCAACTGCTCTAAGAAAGCACACGAGGGTTCTCGAGTTCGTGCAAAACACAAGCCAGTTCCTGTTAACCTCAAACCCCGGCCACAACCAACATGTCGCAAACACCCTGGCCAGAGCTGTGTCCTTTATTGTGAAACTGAAAAGCAGCCTATGTGTGTTCTTTGTAAATTCTACAACCAACACCGCTTCCACAAGTATGTCTGTATTTTGTATTTCTCCCACAGTAATCTAAATTATCTTATAGGTTTGATCTTATGAGCAAGGTTGCTACAAAGTATACAACGTCTGTGACTGACAGACTCTCAAAACTGGATCGAATGGAAAAAGATCTTGACACAGCGGCACTCTCATTGGCTGTAGCAGTTGATGAAGTCAACAACAATGCTAGAAAAGTTCAAGAGAGACTAGAGAGGCACTGCAGTGGTGGGTAATACTTTTTGGTGTGATAATACTTCCAAATTATTACTCTCATCAGATCTTCAGAAGTCATTCTGTGCAGCTATAGAGCGACGTGAGACAGTGTTACTAACTCTCTTAGATAAGCAGGTTGAGATCAAGCAAGATATGATAGAGGAAGCACGAACAGAGGTTGCAGCAGCTCGTGCGAGAATACTAGCAGCAAAGGAGGAAGGTTAGTATTGGTTTGTTTGTCCTTATTACTATGCATTGACAACTGACTCTTTTAGCTGGGCAACTACTGAAATTGAATCCTGTAACTGCTTTGCTGTCTCGTCAACACATGGATGCTAATTTTGATCAAGCTCTTAAGCGAACTTTGTTGGTCGTGAAACCTCCATCACAGCCAGATGTACCCCTTTCCCTCCTGCCTGACATTGCTCCAACTGTTCATGAAGCTCTAGTTCAACATGGAGCTATACTTGAACTTCCTCCAAAGCTACAATTCCATGATGTTACTGTAACTACAAGCACAATCTCATTACAATGGAAGTGCCACGAGGAGAGCAATACAGATGTGAGTATGGACAGAACTTTGACGTACTCTCTACACTGCCATGCTGATATACCTCTAAGACTCAAGTCCAAGATTTCATTCAGGAAACCAATACTTAATAATGGCAACGTGCAGATTACACCTGAGAGTGGGTTTGAAGATTACTCTGGGAGCTCTGTGGAACCAACATCAAATTTTCCTTCAGTTCCTCCATCTCTTCTTGGCAGCAGAAACATTTCACTCATTGCAATACAACAAAACGAACCTCAGAACTCAGATGCAGGAACATCTACCAATGATGGGATCATGCAACCACAAATAAAATCCAAGCCACCGCATATTAGCACAAAACTACCGGAGATTATAAAACCTGTCACAGCTAAGGCTCATCTTCTTCCTCCCTCAATTCTTCCATCTTCATCTAGTGCTGCAAAACTAAACCTTCCTCTTATCCGACAAACCCATGGTGCAGCTCTGGCGCCTGAAACAGACCAGCTTAGTGACTCTACCACTGTTAGTGGTACATTAGCTGACTCAGAGGGCCCATCAAACTCTCCAACTCCTTTCAAGAAATCAACTAGTAAAGCTGGTGCAAGGATCCCCAGGCCCAGTGACACCTACTCATCAGATAGCAGTTCAAGTCTCTCTGACACTACTAGTAGTAGCAGCCGTAATGCTACCTTCACTAACGTTGGCCGATTTTGCAAAGGTTTTGCATTTGATGAGATTTATTGTGGCAAGGAGTGCAAATTTCTCTACTCTGGACTACTTCCAGGAGCTACCTACTACTTTAGAGTTCATTGCCACAATGCCGCTGGATGGGGTCCTTGGAGTGACACTGTGAAATGTACCACTGTAGTGTGTAAGTGAAGGTACACTGATTGTGGCAAGTTCAGTTCTCATCATGTAATGAATATTGCCCAACTTATATGAATCATGTTTTATCATTCAGTGAATATTGTTGGTGTTGTTAGGCCTCCATAGCAACCAAAACATTGTTACCAATAGAAACACATGTTTATTTGATGTATACATCTCATATTGTTACTGCGTACATACAAACTCACACAAATGGCACAATCGCACAGTGACTATTTTGCACATAATTACTCCAGCATTGTATATAGCCAATTCCCCGTAGTAGAATATCCCCCACACCAAGAACAGATAACTTGTTAATCCACAAAATCTGATGCTCAATGCTACATTATGAGCCTTGTTAGTGTCATTGCATTACATGTTTATAATTATGACTAAATATAAGCCTTATCACAGTGATACTGGTTAAGAAAAAATGTATAATCCTATTTACATCGCAAGTATATTTCCACTTGGGTGATGTGAGCTCCCAATAATATAGCATCCTACTCATGATCTACACTTCATATAATACTGCACTGTGCAAATATGTGCTAAATTGGTTTGATCAATAGTATAATTATAACTAGGTACAGGCAGAAAATGCTTGCCTCGATACACACAGAAGCTATATATGGTAAAGAATTAAATGTGTCCTTTGTATGGTGGTATATACATAGATGTATGTAGAACATTGTGATGACCCTTCTTTCATCAGTAAACCCACGATGTGTCACGTGAATACCTCAGAACCAGCTTCTACAAAAATCCAACACTCATTATTTCCCAGTGTATACATAAATAAAAGTTATACATTACTCACCAAATGCATTTGTAAAACATTAGATAATACTATACTTTCATCTCAAGCATTGAACTATACTGATCATTACATAGAGAAACTTATGCATTCAGCTGTTTATGCCCACTGCAAGATTATTATAACCAAGGCAGATGGATTTGAAGGCACAATCAGTAAGGTTTCTAAAAATTTAATGTCAATAATCACACACTCATACAAGACGATAGTATATAGAAAAGAGGATAATGAATAGGATAATGTGAGTATGAGTCAAATAATTGATGAGATAAATGGTGGTAATGGGCTCCGCAGACTATGGGTTCTTGTCAAGGTAGTCCCTGATATTCTGTAGCAATTCCTTCTTGACATAATCTGGTACTGCAGCTGTAGTGAAAAACTACCGTAATGAAGAGCACTAAAGTGCAAACCGTCGGCGCAAGTATGAAGGCATAGCTGCAAGCCAGACGGCATTGTTTTGCTGCCATGGGGCACAAGAAAAGCTGGGTTTGTACGTGTCCAAGCTTACAGTAGTGCTTTCACAAGCACTACTGTAAGCTTGCGCACACATTCACTGGATATCATGAATTAATGGGGTGCACTCGTACTATGGGGCTAGCGGGCCGATCTCTGCAACAAACACTTTCAGCGGATTCCAAGCAGTTTATTCTGAAGATATTTACCTGATGAGTCGATGATTTCATTCTCAGAGCGTAGGGATGATCATAGTGTGTGCTAGTCCCATGACAGACAGACAGAGACAGACAGACAGGGACAGACAGACACACAGACAGACGAACAGACAGACAGACACACCGACAGACAGGAGCAGTACCGTAACCCTCACTGCGCATGCGCGCCGAGGGTTAATAACCAAACGTGCCTAAAGTGATGCTATTACGTTATACCTCTTGCTTTAGGAGTGACGTCTTGGACAAGACTATCCACTGTTACATTGTTCAGTCCTTTGAGTGCTATTACCTCTGTGTTAGGAAAGCAGAATGTAACACCACACATGCACACCTTATGCACACATGCTCACACCTCGGCAGTGATTTTTCAGTTGTTCTCTCCACCCACACTCCTTTAGTCTATTGCGGAGCAACTCCTTCAATCTGCATGGATAATTGTTAGTACCAACACAAAACACCACTCTAGGTGTGATCATTCAGTGAATGAACAGGAGCACTAGCTTGTGCTTGTTGACAGGAACAAAATCACTAAACATAAGAACACTGATTTATAATATTATAGTATCGGGCTCAAAACTAAGGACACGCCTAATCAGGTGCGTGGGAGTTTCCCTGCGCGTGCACGTGGCCCAGTCTCGGGATTCTACCTACCTTTCTCTTTCTCCGCTTTCCTCTAGTTTCTGATTGATCTGTGTCTTTAGATGAGCTTCTCTTAGTTTCCTTTCTGCCGAATAGCTGAAAAACAATTCTTATGACAGTTATGAGGCAGGAACACTTACTCTGCCATCCTTATCCTTAGCGAGAAAAACGGTGTGAAGGGGGAGGAGCTAAAGTCCTTGGTAGGCGGGGCCGAATGCAAGGAAGCTCTTCGCGTTGCCTACAAAAACACGAACTCGTCTGCTCCGAGATATCTGAATTGAACCGAAACTCTTAGCTTGAATCATACATTGGAGACATGTCAAGTACTCTGACACGATCGCTACGCCTCGCGTATAATAGAGGGGTCGCTGGGAGCAGGAGAACAGTTAGTATGAGAAATTACGCCGCCAATCCAGAAGCTAACCATTCCCAATCAGCAGCTCCTCCGTCTAGCACTCTTGGCACACCGACACCGAGACACATTTTGACTCCCTTCGAGAGATTTTTAGTGAGAATCACCAGATCTTATAATGGCACTGAAGTTCCAACCACAATGAGGTAAATTGTTTCTTTCAGAGAAATGCAATGCCATTAGTCTTTCCATACAGTCCAGGAGGTATGGATAAGGTGAATTCTCGATTCAGGATTGGAATGATGTTAATGATGATGACTGTAACTTTAGCTGTCTGTGTACGAGCAATACAACAAGGCAAGAGAGAGAAAGCAGCCCGTTCAGAGAAAATGGTGTATGCTAGAAACAGGGATCGATACAAGTAGATTTTTAAAATTGTGTAATGTATATATCACTGCACTTTCCATCATCTTGAAGCACAGTCATTTTCTTAAAAATTAGATCTAAAAAAGTGATGCCTGTGAGTGTCACATTAATATTGTTATATAGTTGCTTTTGGTTTGTTGTCTGTGGTGGTAACTAACCACACTGCCACACACTTGTCCTTGCTACCTGATATCAGCACTGAGTTATCTTCTGACAGACAAAGACATGTCACAGCTCCTGGGTAAATCATAGGTGGCGAGCTATAAAACTAAGGGCGTTAGTAGTTTTGTGTGTACC
This sequence comes from Phenganax stokvisi, assembly GCA_025400075.2. Taxonomy (NCBI): domain Eukaryota; kingdom Metazoa; phylum Cnidaria; class Anthozoa; order Malacalcyonacea; family Clavulariidae; genus Phenganax; species Phenganax stokvisi. Next base: position 17,740 of record JAODVQ020021143.1, read on the forward strand.
TGAGTGTTTCTTGTGTCTGGAGATTTCATGGAGAGTGTTGGCATCCCACACATGAATGTCACCAGATTCTCCACCAAACACAAGATGTCCCTCCACCCACACCACACAGCTTAAACAATACCCAGTAATTTAGAAAGCAGTAAGGTCAGTTGATACTCACTGTAAAATATCTGGTGATCGTTTTGAAATAATCTCTAGTTTTGCTCTTGGGTCAATCAGTCTGACCATACCATCACCACCACATGTACATAACCTGCTACCATCTGTATGGATAATACTGTACATTAACAATGGGATTTCCATGCTATGCAACCTGGACTGAATCTTATTGCATTGACCCCATCACCATGAGCTGAGAATCAAACACATAATAAAAACACACTAACGAGCGGGTATTGTACGTACCTAGCAGTTCATACTCTCTCTCTTCATCTGCTATACTCCATACAGTGAGATATCCTAAGAATAAGATTACAAGAAGGGTCTGACCAGGAAACACTCTTGTATATTACCATCAACTGTCCCAGAGGCTACTCTCAGTGCATCACAATCCAGGTCGATACATGATACTTCATTATCATGATCTAATTCACTCTGTATTGGAACACTTACATTACTTACTAGGTAGTGAGACATACTTACCCTCAACTCGGCAGGTTCTGGTGGGTTACAGGAAGAAGGATCATAAGGAAGAGTCCATACCTGAAAGGAAGTATATAATAAACTTTCATTACCCTATTGATCACATGTGCCTGAGGAAATAGTGATTTCCTAGTTCTTAACCTTTACAGTAGAGTCCCAGGAGCCAGTAGCCATGGTACCATGTCTCCAGGAGAGACTAGTCACTGAACTATGGTGGCAGTACTCTGAATTCACTACTGCAGCATACTCTGTTGAGTAGGTATACCTATAAATAATGTATATAACATGCAAAAGGAACTGTAGCTGAAAAAATAACTTACACATTGTTGTCCCAAGACCCAATGAGTGCCACAGTAGAGCCTGGCAGTATTACTAAACTTGATAGAGGCTGTAAATACAACACATGATTTGTAGAAACATGTTCAAATTATATCCACATACATGTACATGTGTTTATTGTGAGGTCATGTCCCTGGCCCAGTGTGGCCAGCGGCTTACCATAAAGTATAATAATATACAGTACTACACACATTACATACACAAATGTACATACATAGCACTTTATTATTGAGCCCTGTGTATGATAATATATTACTGCATTCTCAAATGACAAATGCATATTACAATCCCTACATCTCTTTGCATTGTTCAAACTGAAATGTATACTATTACTTACTAAGTTAGAAACATTACTGCTGCGTACTAACTGATGATCCTCCATGGTGTGAACCTTGATGGTCTTGTCTGCAATGGAATCATTCATTGTTACACCACTGCAACTAATAACCTACCATTAGATACAGTGAAATATTGTTTACTGTCATGTGATAGACACACTGCTGATACCGCCCTAGGCAGTGAAAGGTTAGAACACTACTATATATTAGTTGAAGGACTCACTCTTTATGGACCTTCTCAATGTGCCTGAGAGTTAGACACAATCTCTCGCATGGTACCACATCTATTGAAACAGTAACGAATAAAATAAAGTGACAAAGGATTATACCTAGGCAGGATACTTCAATCATAGAATGTAAGGCTGGTAGTTATTTGGCAAGATGGCAATATTGGTATAAATCATGTGATCAGAGTGCAAGTAGACAACTGCGAGGCAAGTTATCACTTCCTCGTCGTCAGGAAAAAGCACTATACGGCATATCTGACTATAACCGTTTTATGTCATTAAATAACTACAGTTGTAATAGTAGCCCCCAGGACATGTGCTCCTTCTATGTAGAAATATGTATGTATTAGTATATAGTACGTATAACCTGGTGTAGTGGGGTGATTGGTTTGACTAAGACCAATGTGTACCCATTCATCATAATTGTCAGGAGTAGGAACAGGTAGTGGGGTAGAAGGAGACAAGCTAGGAGGGCCGGAGTTGGACAGTGACGGGAGAAGAGGAAGAGAGGGTAGAGATGGAAAAGACAAAGGAGATGAAGGAGTTTCGGGCAAATGTGGAGTGGTAATGGCTAGTCCCTGTGTTGTGTCCCCTTGACTGCATAACATGTCATCCTGTTCCAAATTTACAACTGGTATCTGAGAGTGAAACATGTGTAACAGGCATCAACTAGTAGCTATGACACATCTATGTATGTATATGCTACACACATGTATTGACATCATGCAGACGTCCAATACTTACCTTGTTGACCACCATCTTTTGTGGATGAGGTTGAGTAAATAGCTGTTTTGGTGTCTGTCCAAATTCCTTGATCTGTAGCTCAATGGCAGCAAGTTCTTCAGGATCTCTGATACTACAGAGAAAGGTACATTGGAGTGAATAATATTCAATAATCTCAATTATCTGAACTCACAAGTCAGGGTTAAAAGCTCCCTCATAAGTAAGATAGTGAAATACTGTGAATTAAAGAGTATAGGAATTAGATGGCGGTTTGCCAGCAAATCTCACAGTTATCAGATTTCAGAGCCTCTTCTCCCAGTTGTTTATAGCCAAAGACAAGGTCAATCCAATGATGTAGGTGAGATGAGACGTAGTCACATTCCAGAGCTTTTTGTAACTGACACGTGAAATCTTCAGGACCTGATTGTGTTACTAATCTTCTCTTCCTCTAAATATTGAGATACACTTACTCTTTGCCCAAGGAGGTAGTAGGACATCATTGACCTTTGCCCCATCAGTCCTCACTCCAAGATTCAGACTCTGGAACAGATTAACTCAATGAATCATTTTGAGATAATGCGTTACATGTTCACCTGAAGGTTGAGCAGAAAGTCCCCTGGGGGCTGGTAAAACTCTGGAATTAGCTAAAATGTTGAAGAGTGTATCATTTGTGTAATTTCAAACAACAGCAACGTACATACCTCCTTTACATCAGCATGATCAGTGTTGACATTGTCCCAGGTCTGTGCTATCCTATAACAGACAAAGATAGCAAAAAATTGAT
>JAODVQ020021248.1:0-20789 GCA_025400075.2 Phenganax stokvisi
ACCACTACGATTTGTCCCAGATAAACGACTATGCTAAACGTGTCCGCTCCTCAGCTCTTTATGGGGGAGGGGGCCGCATTCACCAACTTTCAACAATATACTTCCACTTACTGCTGCGCCTGTGTGGCAAACCAGCTAGGGAGCGACGCGGTGGTTCAGCATCTCGTTGAGCGCGACCACCAGCCGGCGCAGCTCGTCTTCCAGGTCGCGGCTGATGCCGTCTTCGATGAGGGCGTCGCGGAAGAGGTCGCGGGCTTCGCGCACATTCTCCTGGCCTTGGCGCAGGCGCTCCAGCCCGGCCCGCACTTGGAGGCGCGCTTCGCTGCTGGCGGCGCTGGTGTAATAATCGGAGAATTGCCAGCCGTGCTGTGTGGCGACCCGCTGCAAGCCGTTGATGAATTCCTGCACGGTCTCGATGTTCTCGGCCGCGCCGCGCTGCAGCAGCTCGGCGATGCCTTCGCTGAGGCTGGGCTCCATGGAAAAGTCGAGGCTGTGGATATCGGTGTAGCGGGCTTCGACGGCGTCGCGGCTGCTGGGCTGGGGGCGCAGCGAGCCTTTCCGCGGCGACATGCCGGTGAAGATGGTGTAGAGCACGCCGACGCACATATTATGCACATCCTTGCTGTATTGCTGCGGCGACTGCGTCCGGTCGTCATCCAGCTTGCGCGAGCTGTTGAAGTCGATGACTTTCAGGTGAATGCCGTCCCAATAGACGTGCTCCAGCTTGTGATCGAGGTAGACGATTTTGTTGGCGTGGGCCTGGCTGAGCAGCTCGCTGAATTGCAGGGCCAGCGCCAGGCCTTCTTCGCTGGGCAGTCGCCAGCGGCTGTTGGCGCTGTTGGGTTTCATCAGGTAGAAGAGGCTGTGATGGCGCGGCAGGTTCTCCATCGTCAGGTAGGGGCGCCAGCCGGCCGCGGCAAAACGCGACATCGAGTCGATGAAGCCGCGCACATCGCTCTGAAACGAGGTGATCTCGCCATTGCGCGGCGCTTCTTCACGGTCGGAGATGAAGCCGCAGTCGTGGAGCTTGACGATATTGGGGCTGTGCCGGAGCCGCGTCAGAATGTCCACTTCGTTGCCGAAGGCGCGGTACTCCCAGCGCATGTCGCCATCGCGATCCAAATGCTCGGGCCGCATGACTTTGAAGGCGACATGATTGCCGCTGCGCCGGTCCAGCGCATCCAGCACGCGCGCGTAATGCCCCAGGGCGAAGGTGTCGATGAAATTGTCGAGTTGATACAGTTCAGACAAACGCGGCATGGCAGATCCAGCGGGCAAGCGGCGGCTTGGCCTCAAACTAAGCCCGCAATGTACCAGCTTCGGCGCCTTTGAAACAGGGTATCTTTGCGGCGGCAGCGGGGCGAATCCGCTTCTGCCGCTCGCGCGCGTCGGTTAGAATGTGGGCGGGTTGCCACCTTGCTTCGGAGATGATGACTTGCGGACAGTTGTCTGGCTGCTTGGCGTTTTAATTGCGTTCTGCAGCGCATTCCCCAGCGCCGGCCAGGCGCCGGAGCTGGTCGACAGAGCCCGCGCCCTTTACCCGGCGCTGCAAAATGCGGGAGAGCCGGCGTTGACGCCCCTGCCCGCGATGGAGTCGACCGCTTTGGGCTGCGAACTGCTGAACGGCTTGCCGCTGCCCGACCCGCTTGATGGCTACCGACTCGAATTTCCGCTGGATAGCGGCGCCTTCGCGGTTCATGTCTCCGCCGATGGCTCGCTGGCGCAAGCCTGCGACGAGCGGCTACCGAATCTGGGCGTGGGTGTGCAACTCGTGGCGCGCGCCAACGCGGATAGCGATGGCGACGACCGCCCCGATGGGGCCGATGACTGCCCTTATATCGCCGGCGCAGCGGCTAGCGGGTGCCCCCAAGCCACCTCCTTTGACCGTGATGGCGATGGGATTTCAGACAGCGCCGATCGGTGCGCGGAGCAGGCTGGCGCTGCGGCGGCCGCTGGCTGCGCCTTGCTGGGGGACGGCGACGGCGATGGCGTGCCCGATCACATTGATATTTGCGGCGCCGATTTCGGCCCCTATCGCCGGGACTTGGCGCTGGGCTGCCCGGCGGATGGCAGCGGCAGCTCGACGCGGCGGCGGGGCGCGGCTGACATTTGCGTGGTCAGCGGCGGAAATGCGCCACTGCGAGCGAGTGGCGACGGCGCTTCCGCCATGATCGGGAGGATCGCGGAGGCTGAGAGCCGCGCCGTCATCGGCCGCAGCGCCGCTGGGGACTGGCTGCAGCTGGCGGCGGGCTGGGTCAGCAGGGACAGCGTCCTGCTCGCGGGCGCTTGCTACAATATCCCGCTGGTGAATGCCGCGGCCGGCGGCGGGACCGGTTGTTTCCTGCGTCCGCTGGGCGAGTATGTCAACGTGCGGGGAGGGCCCGCCGGCGCCGCCGTGACGCGCCTGGACGCTCAGACGCCTCAAGCGGTCTTGGGCCACAATTTCAGCGGCGACTGGTTGATGTACCGCGCCGGTTGGGTCAGCCGAGCGGTGGTGGAGCTGGCCGGCCACTGCGACAGTCTGCCCGTGCTGGATCCGGCGCTGGTGGGGAGCGGGGTGATCCACTTCTGCCCGCCCGGCTTTCGCGGCTTCCTGCCGCCGCGCATCAGCGTTGGCGGGGCGGCGCGGGTCGCCTCCGAGACGATTGCCAATCGCCTGCGCGCCCAGCCCAGCATTGACGCCGGTCAGATCGGCGAGATCGCGCCGGGCCGCCGCATTGACGGTGTGCTGGACGGCCCGGCTTGCAATGGTCCCTGGGTCTGGTGGCAAGTGGAGGTCGACGGTTTGGTCGGCTGGACGGTCGAGAGTGATGTCAATTACAACTATTACTACCTTGAACCGCTTCCCGTCACGGCGTCGATTGACGATCCTTTTCGCATACCCCCGATAGCGGTATTCCAGCCTGCCAGCCAACTGATACACAGCGGCAATATCGACGCGCTCAAGATTGTGGCCAACTTGCCCAGCAACGCGCCGATCGCACTGGCCTGGTTGCCCCGGCAGACCTGGCTGGCGGCGCTCAGCGCGAATGGGGCAATCGCGCTTTATCCGACGTCTGACCTCCGCGACGATGAATGGATTTTGGATATGGCGTCGGCTAGCGCCATGGCTTTCAGTCCCGACCAGCGTTGGCTGGCGCTGGGCGATGCCGAGGGCGTCGTCCGTCTGCTGGACCAGCAAGGCGCTTCGCTCAAGGACGAGGCGCGGCATATTGGCCAGCTGGAGGGGCCGGTTCGCGCTCTGGCCTGGTCGCGCGCCGGTGACAAGCTGGCGGCGGTCAGCGGCGCTGAATCGCTCAAGCTGGCGCGCCGCGCCGGGACGCTGCAAGTCTGGACGCTAGAGGAGTCGTCGCCTGAAAAGAGCCGCATGGAACTGCATCAGCAATTCCCCTACCCCCTGACCGCACTGGCATTCAGCGCCGACGACCGCTGGCTGGCGGTGACTGGCGAATCCAGCAGCGTCGGGCGCGCCGCCCTCTGGGTCTATGCCGCCGATTCGGGTGAGCTGGAGCTGGCGAAGCCCTTGATTCCGTTGAGCGGTCACAGCTCGGTAGTGGCCGCGCCCGCGGGCAGCTTGGGCGATTTCGTCTACAGCAGCGGCGACAGCCTGTACCAGCTTGACCTGGCCAGCGGGGTCGAGCAACGCTTCTATCATCAAGCCGGCGGGCTGCTCAAGAAGATCGCATTTCGCCCGCAGGCGGCGACCGGCGCGGAAGTTCTGCTGGCGCTGGCTGTCGAAACGCCGGTTGGCGCCGGGCAGTTGCAGCTGGCGAACGCGCTCAGCCCGTACGGCAGCGCGGCTACATTGGACATCGCGCCGAGCGCTGTCGCTTTCAGCCCGGACGGACGCTGGCTGGCGCTGGCCGATGCGGAGCGCGGCCGTGTGCTGGTCCTGGCGGCGCCGGATGGCTAGCGCGTCAAAAGTCAGCGTATTCGCCAGACTTGGCAAGGCATATATACTGTAAAGGTATCGTCCGTTGCCTCACTGCAAACCGGGTGGAAACTCAATGCCGCAATCACTGACCGTCACTCCCCTCAGCGCGCCGGTGCGCGACAGGTCCTTTGATTTGGTGGCCACGCTGGTCGCCAGCCTTGAAGCCGCCGAGATTTCGCTGCAAGATGGCGATGTGCTGGCGATTTCCAGCAAATACGCTGCGATCGCCAGCGGGCGCAGTGTCAGCCTGGCCGAGATCGAGACCAGCGCCCGCGCCGAAGCACTGGCGCGGCGTTACCACATGGACGCCGCCGTGGCCCAATTGGTCCTCGACGAAGCTGAGCATATCTTCGGCGGGATTGAGCTCGGATTTCTCTTGACCGCGAAAGGCGGCGTCATCTCGCCCAACGCCGGCTTGGACCGCTCCAACATCCCCAGCGGTCAAGTGGTGCTGCTGCCGCTCAAGCCATTTGAGGCCGCCGAGGCGATGCGGCAGGCGCTGCAAAGGCGTCTGGGCTGCCGCATCGGCCTCATCCTCAGCGACAGTTGGCTGATGCCCGGGCGTTACGGCGCCACCGGCATCGCCATCGCCGTGGCGGGCTTCCAGCCCATCAAAGACGAACGCGGCAAAAAAGACCTCTTCGGCAACCCCATGGCGGTGACGCAAATCGGCCTGGCCGACTCGCTGGCAGCCTGCGCGCAGGTGGTGATGGGCGAGCGGGACGAGGCGACGCCCTTCGCCATCATCCGCGGCGCGGAAGTGGAATTAAGCGATGCCGCCTTCACAGCCGCTGATGTAGCGATACCCTGGCGGCACTGCATCTATGTCGAGTCGCTGACGCTGGGTCTGGTTCCGGCGGAGGCGCCAGCAGCCGGCGGAACCTAAGCGCGAAAATCGGCGAAATCAGCGCGGCAAAAGCTTGTGCAATTTAGACAAAATCAGCCGAAGTCAAGCTCTTTTCTGATTGACTTTTGCTTAATGCTCACTTAAACTCGGATGGAGATGAAACAGGGCGATGCCACCGATGCAAAACGACAATGTTTCATAAGGGAAGACCAGCGAACGCGCGGTGTGACTGAAGAAGTCAGCCCGCGTTTTTTCTTAATATAGCTGGGTTTCCGTAGGTGAGAGGATCGAGATGGACGCAAGTATGATCAACAAAATTCAAAAAGCCGGCGAGTACGCCAACCAGCCGGAACGCGCGACTTTCATCAGCCTCGGTGTGGAATTCAACGGCGCCAACAGCAGCCACCGCGTCAGCCTCGATAAAGACGGTTGGGTTTGCAGTTGTTCCGGCTTTTCGCGTTACCAAATCTGCCCGCATATCATGGCCTTGGAGATTCTGTTTAAGCCTCTGCTGAAGCGCCAGCCCGTGCCATACGCGCCGGGACAAAATATCGTCAGCGATGTGGAGAAAGCCAATCGCTATTCACATGAGCGCGACCGCATCCGCATCGTCGACTTCGACTGCCGCTTCGAGGGTTACAACAAGGATCATCGCGTCACTTATGACCGGGGCGTCTGGACCAGCAGCGCCTCATTCTTCGCGCAGCGCGGCGTTTGCAGCCACACCATGGCGCTGGAGAAAATCCTCAAAGGCTTCGTGGAGCCTGCCCGCGCGTTGCCGGTGGCTTAGCCGAATTTCGGGCGGGCGGGGGTCTTTTGGCTCTCGTCCGCCGCCGATCCATCCCCAAAAGAACCTGTCACAGCCCAAGCTAGGACAACGCTCAGCCAGTCTGCCCGACCGGCGCGCTGCCGTCGTCTTCGTCCTCGTCCTCAGCTTCGAGGCGCGGGTCGCCGGGCGCGACTTCAAAGACGGCCTGCCAGGGCTGAAAGCGGGTGAAGACGTGATCCCGCTTGATTAGGCTGCCGGCGCTATCGTAGACATTGCGGTAGACCCAGACGTCCGCGCCGTCGGCCGAGTAGTCGATCTGGCGGATCTGGCCCCGGGCCAGGTCGACGGCTTCGACGAAGGCATCGGGCGGGGCCGGCACAATATCGCGGATGATCGGCTGTTCAATGACCGCGCGCCAGTGGGGACTGCTGTAAATGCGAAATTGCAGCGCGTCTTGCGCGCCGAGGAACGAACTCTCGATCAGCAGGTGATAAGGCGTATTGTTCTGGAAGCGCAGGTCGATTTCGGGCTGCCAGATAGCGGCGTCCAGGCCCGGTCCGGCGCCGGCGTATTCATAGTAGCCGACGCGATAGCCGTGGCTGTTGCGCTCGGTGACGGCGTAGCCGCCGCTGAAAGCCGCCCGAAACATGGTCGTGCTCACCTGGCAGATGCCGCCGCCGATGCCGGTGACTGTGGCGCCGCCCAGGATTACGCTGCCTTCCAGATAGCCGGCTTCCGGCGTGATCTCGCCCAGATGATGATTGAAGGAGAATTCTTCGCCCGGCGCGACGATGATGCCGTGCAGCTTGCCCGCGCCCAGGGCGATATTGCTGCGCCGGTTCTGCCAGGAGCCCCAATAGTAGGTCGTGGCCTCGGCCACCAACTCGCTGATGCCCAGCTCGGCAGCGGTCACGCCGTGGGGATAACGCGGCTGCAGCGTCTTGAAGTACATGGCGACGCGCCGATTGAGGGGGTCGAATACCGCCGCTTCCAGCCGCCTGACGGTCTCGGCCACATCCAGTTCGCGGCCTTCGCGCGCCGGCCGCAGGGGGTTGAGCTGGCCAGTGGTCGGGTCAAAGTCGAAGCGCCCTTCGGCCGCGGGTTTGCCCAGGGTAGGCGCCAGCGTCCGCAGGAAGGGCGCGAAGGCGCTCAGGTCGATGCTGACATCGTAGCGGCGCTCCTCCCCCTGCCCGCTCAGCGTGACGGCCAGCCCGGCCAGGATCTGCTCGCGCGTGAGCACCCAGGGCGGCAGCATCTGGCCATCGGGCAGGTCGCCCACCAGTTGCAGCGGCGCCGACAGCGCAATCTCGACTTGCGCCGCGGCTTCCCTGAGGTTCCATTGGCGCGGCGGGCTTTCGTTGATCACAAGATCGACCGCGCGCCGATCCGACTGCGCCAGCACCAATTCGGTCAGCGCAGCCAGCGTGGCTGATTGATCGAGTCGGCGTCCGCTGACGCCCGGGCTGACCAGCACCCGCAGGCCGTCAAGGCTGAGCGTGGCATCCTGGCGATCGCGGTTGATTTCCTGCGCCAGCCGCGCCAGGAAGTCTCGCGCCGCGCCCTCATTGAAGGCCAGGGTCAGGGGCAAGTTGACGCCGCTGAACCAGGCCTCGGCCCGTTCGCGCAGGCTGAGCCGTTCGTCGGCGGCATGGCCGATGGCGTAGGCGCGCTCGACCAGCTCCTCAGCGGGCAAACTCAAGCCGAGCTCAGCCGCGGTCGCCGTCCAACTGCGCTCGCCGTCCCTGAAGGTGTAGACCGCCGCCTCGACGTTGCCATACTGGGCCGAAAGCGCCGCGACCGCCTCGGCGCGGGTCAAGCCGCCGATGTCGCCCTCGGCGATGCGGACGCCGGGCACAATGCGATCTTCCAGCGCCATCTGCAAGCCGATCAGCCCGATGGCCAGGCTCAGCGCCAGCAGCGACAGCGCGGCCAAGGCCAGAATTGCCAGGCGCAGCAGCCGGACGGCCCAGGGCGTCCTGGGCAGGGCTGGCGGTCTCTTGGTCCGAGCATGCGTCATCGATTCACTTGTTCTTAAGTCTAGCCAGCAGCGACAACTACCACTTCGTGCTGCGGCATAGGTTTGGGCGCATCGCCGCAGGAGGTCAAGCGCGGCGCGGACATGCCGGTGGTCACCTCGGCGCAGCGCAGGCCGCCGTCAGCGTCGAGGAAAGTCACGCGGCGCCGCTCGGGGCCTAGATCCTGCACCTCCTGCAAGCGCAGGTCGTCCAGACGATAGTAGCGCTTGCGAACGCGTATGACGGCTTCGGCCGCGCCAGCCGCTTGATGCGCGGCGGCATCCAGGGCGTGCCCGGCGTAAGCGCCGCGACCGCGATATTTGCGCGTCATCAGGCAACCAGCGCGCTGGTTAGTGACGAGCGCCTCGACATCGGGCGGATCGACATGGCCGTAGACGATGCCCGCCGGGAAGGCGATCAAGGTGGCCGCCATGCGATGGCCGCCGATATGCGTGGTCTGCCAGACGCGCTCGGCGCCGGCGCAGGCGACCAGCTCATGGTAAACCGGCGTGCCATGCGCGGCGCAGCAGGGGTCGTGCCGGCCATTGGTGCATACGATATAAAGCTCGTCGATATCGTCCAGTTCGCGGCCGTTGATGCGTGGCGTCGCGTCTGGGCCCAGGCTGCTGATATCCAGCTGCAGCAATTCATCGTAGTCGGCGAGCGCGGTATGGTAGAGCTTGGGCTGCGCCTGGTTGGTGAGCGCGATGAAGAAGTTCTTGCCCTCGGCCAGCGGTTTGCGGATGAAGAGAATCTTGGCGCGCGGGGCAGACTGGAGATGGGCCAGGCAAGGCGCGAAGGGCCCGCCGGTCGCCGCTGATTTGACCGCTTCGCCGTTCCAGCCGCCGTAATCGGGCAGGCTGCTCTCGATCAGGAAGAAGGTATCGGCGGGTTTGAAGGTGCCGGCCAGGGTTTCGGCTGCCGCGCGCGATTCCTCGGCGCAGGTCATAGTCATTTGCATATCGCGACCTCGTACAATTGCCTGTGATTATGCTCCAGTCTACCACGCTCGGCGGGGGTTGGGTACGCGCGCCGTAGACTTATCTAAATCCCGTGTGACTCATAGTCCGTAGACTTATCTACTACCAGCAGCTACTTTTCAGCGATGAGAGATTCCAAGTCGATACTTGCTCTGTTCGGGCAACGTGTTCGGGATTTACGCACTTCCATGGGATTGTCGCAGGAGCAACTCGCTGCACGTTGCGATTTAGACAGAACGTACATCAGTAGCATAGAGCGCGGACAGCGAAATGTTTCATTAAAGAACATCTACACTCTTGCACAGGCGCTAAATGTTTCTTTGTCCGAGTTCTTCGAAAATGTGGTTGTCGATGACAAGCGCTAAACGACTCGAAGAATTGGCTTGCTCACCGGTGGCGGTGAGCGATTTCGATTTCAATCCTGACTGTGTCATCCCCTACGGATGCACTGCAACGGACATAATGCGAGGAATGGTCGACTTTGTTGAGTTTCTTGGCTTTCTTAATCGGCAATTGCATAGCCGCAATCTCGCTCGTCTGGAATCTATGCTCATGCCGGCGAACTTTAGCAGTCTAGTCGGCGAATTCATGCACACAGCCATTACAAAGTACTGCACTTCTCTAGTGAAGAATACTTATCACAATGGCCATCCAGATCTGATACCAAGAGGCATCTACAAAGAGAATGCAGTGTTGCATGGCTCTCAAGGGATCGAGATTAAGGGATCAAGAAATCGAAGCGGGTGGCAAGGGCATAATGCGGAAAACGTGTGGCTTATGGTTTTCGTGTTTGATAGCAATACACAGCGGGATCAAGCGCTCGGCAAAGAGCCAAAGCCCTTTAGATTTGTCCAAGTTCTAGGCGCGCAGTTGACTTATGACGACTGGAGCGAGTCTGGAAGGTCTTCTACTAGTCGTCGAACACCAACTGCAAGCGTACTAAAGTCCGGATACACAAAGATGGCCCAAAACTGGATTTACGACGCAGGAGTAAGAAGCGGATTAGATTAGCGGAAGTTTCAACTGGCGGCCTTTATCGCCCTCGCACTGTTTCGCAATCAGTCCGCATACCGCGTTTAGGCTTTGCTTATAGTATTCTGCATTTCGCTCCAGTCCGATGGCGCGATAGCCTACTGCCTCAGCCGCAGCAATTGTAGAACCCGAACCGGCAAATGTATCAACCAGTAAGCCGTTGCCTAACGGCAAAGCTGCGTAAACAATCTGCCTAAGAAACTCTTGCGGTTTCAGACTCGGATGGTCCACGATGCTGCGCTCGTCTTTAGGAGTTCTAGTGCTTGGGATAACATCATCAAATGCAGAACCGTCAGGTTTCCTACGCAATCCGCCGGTTTCGTGGACACGGAGACACTCGCTCACGGTCATGCCCTGGGGAACTTTCTTTCTGAATAGCCCCCATGGTTCGTAAGCGCCTCTTGGCAAAGAACTTACACCGTAAAACTCTTGTTCGGCATTCTTCGGTCTGTCGCCGCCTCGCAAAGTTTTCACTAAGCGGATTATTTCGCCGCGAAACTCAAGCTGCTCATTTACGATGTTTGAAAACACCAGATTTGATAAGAATGCGTTGCTAGCGACAAACAAGTGACCTCCCGGCTTCAAGGCTCTAGTGGCAAGCAACGACCATCGTCTAAAGTACTGGGCGAGAGAACCACGATCGCGGTCGCTTAGTGCGGTAAATCGCGGAAGGGGAGCTCTTGCGCTTCCGTCAAAGGCAGGCGGCAAGCGCCAGATTCCTCCTTTTCCATTGTTGCGCTTTTCCAATTGATCTGGCTCGTATTCCTTAACGCCGTACGGTGGGTCAGTTACGATGGCGTGAATAGACTCACAGGGCATCCTTCGAAGCCATTCAAAGCAATCTGCATGAATGAGAGTTGATTTGCCAATTGATGTTGACGAATAATTGAATGAGAATTCCATCAGCGATTGCTCTTATTGTTGACTATGAGTCGCAATTATAGTATAAGACTGTTCTGGTCAATGTGCAAACAATTGCTGTCGATGAGAATCTTCCCATACTAACGTTTTGGAGACTTCTTTTCCATTAGTAACCATTAGTAACCAGATTCTGGATGCTTAGCATATGAACTTTTTTGGGGCATTCGTACGTATGGCACACCTCTGCTACCAAATGTCAAGCGATCGGCAACTTAGAATTGAATAAGAAGTCCTACTTGATGAGCCGCCCATGTCCAAACTCTCCATCCGCAATCTGAGCCTCAAGCGCGGCGGCGCGACCGTCCTGCATGACGTGTCGCTGGACGTGCCCAAAGGCGAGCTGCTGGTGGTCATCGGCCCCAGCGGCGGCGGCAAAAGCTCGCTGCTGCGCTGCGTCAACCGGTTGAACGACATCGACGCCGGCGCGATTCAGCTCGACGGCCGGTCAATCTACGACCTGCCCGTGACCGAGTTGCGCCGCCAAGTCGGCATGATGTTCCAGAAGACAGCGCCCTTTGAGGGCAGCGTGGCCGACAACATCGCTTTCGGCGCGCGCTTGCAGGGCGAGACGCTCAGCCGGGGCTCGATTTTGGCGCTGATGGCGCAGGTGTCGCTGGACGCGGAGCTGGCGGACAAAGCGGCGGCCGACTTGTCCGGCGGGCAGGAGCAGCGGCTGGCCATCGCCCGCGCGCTGGCGCTTAACCCGACCCTGCTGCTGCTGGACGAGCCGACCTCGTCGCTCGATCCCATCGCCACGGGGCGCGTGGAAGACTCGCTGATGCAACTACGCCGGGGTACGAACTTGACCATGATCTGGGTCTCGCATTCGATTGAGCAGGCGCGCCGCATCGGCAGCCGCGTCCTGCTGCTCGACGAGGGGCGCGTCATCCGCGAGGACAGCGTGGGCGCCATGCTCGACCCTGAGAGCGGCGACAAACGCGCGCTGGCTTTCGCCGAGGGCGATCAAGCCGGCTTGAGCGAGGCCTCGCCCTAGCGCACTTCGCCCGCTTCCAGTTGCGCCAGGAAGGCGCGGTCGTCGTCGCTGAGTTCAGCGCTCGCCAGCAGATCGGGGCGGCGCTGCCAGGTGCGCTTCAGCGCGCCCCGCCGCCGCCAGCGCTCGACTTCGGCGTGGTGACCGCTGGTCAGCACGTCAGGCACGCCCAGGCCGCGGAACACCGGCGGGCGGGTATAGTGCGGGCCCTCCAGCAGGCCATCGGCGTGGCTGTCGCGGTCCTGCGCGCCTGCCGCGCCCAGCACGCCGGGGATCAGGCGCACGACCGCGTCGATTAGCACCATAGCCGCCAGCTCGCCGCCGGTCAGCACATAATCGCCGATGCTGATTTCATCGCTGATGGCCAGTTCGCGGACGCGCTCGTCGATGCCTTCGTAGCGCCCGCAGACCAGGATCAGGCGCGGCAGCCGCGAAAGCTCCGCGGCGACATCGTGCGTCAGCTTTCGCCCCTGCGGCGATAGCAGAATCACGGGCGTATCGGCATCCTCCTTGAGGGACTCGATCGCGCGCACCAGCACATCGGGCTTGAGGATCATGCCGCCGCCGCCGCCGTAGGGGCTGTCATCGACCTGGCGGCGCCTGTCCCCGGTGAAGTCGCGGGTGTCGAGCGCCTGAAAGACGAGCAAGCCGCGGTCGCGGGCCTTCCACATCATGCTCTGGGACATGACAGCGGTGAACATGTCGGGGAAAAGGGTCAATACTTCGATTTTCATTTGAAATCACCCCCATCCCCACCCCTTCGCCCATCAAGAGGGAAGGGAGTTTAGGCAGAGGCTTGGCGTGTATGCTTACATCTCGTCGCGGGTCTGCAGGAAGAAGGCTTTTTTCAAGTTGGGCAGGGTGAAGTCAAAGCCGCAGGACTTGAAGAAGTCCTCGGCCACGCTAATCGCCATGATCTCGTAGATGCCTTCACGCTGCGCCAGGGCGACGCAGGCGGCCACCAATTGTTTGCCGATGCCCAAACCCTGCGCGGACGGGTCAACCGCCAGGCTGCGGATCTCGCAGAGTTTCTTGCTGTAGATCTCTAGCGCGGCGCAACCCACGATGCGCCGATCGAGCCGGGCGATGAAGGAAGTTTCCAGCAGGTCTTCCAATTCGTCAAAGGTGCGGGGCAGCAAGTCGCCGCTGGCCACGAAGGGCTTGATGAAATCGGACAAGTCGACTAGGTCCTTCGCGCCGGCTTTGACCACGCGTATCTTGGTGGAGGTGTCGTCCAACATGCGGCCCCCTGCAATTGCGATACGACTACAGTGTAGCAGTTTGAGACGCATCCGCAACAGTCCAAGACAGAGGCGCGCCCCGCAGCGAAGCAGTGCATTCTCTCTTTGTGCCCTCTGTGGTCTCTTATTTTGAAACCCATCAATTCTCCAATTTCAGTCTCGACGAAAGCCGCAGAGGCGACCCGATGGATCGCCCGACATTTGTACCGTAAACAGTAGGCAGCGGGCGAGCCAAGGCTCGCCCCTACACGTTGGTTTCATATTCTGTGTGAGCCAAGTTGTGACTAGCGAGCGACTGTGGTTAAATCATGCGTGACAAGGTCTCCAATCACGAATGCAAAAGATGTACAAGAGCCTGCGCCCATGCCTCTAATCACAGTCGCGTCTTTGAACCCGGTCAAGCTGCGCGCGGCGCGGCGCGCCTTCGAGCAGATCTTCCCCGCCCAGGGCTTTGATGTGACCGGCGTCGCCGTGCCCTCGGGTGTGACAGACCAGCCGCTGAGCCTGGCCGAGACCATGCAGGGCGCGCGCAACCGCGCGCGGAACGCCTGCGCCGCCCAGCCGGATGCGGATTATTGGGTCGGCATTGAGGGCGGCATCGACGATACCCCGCTGGGCATGAGTTGCTTCGCTCGCGTGCATATCATCAACAGCGACGGCCGCGAAGGCCTCGGGCAGACCGCCGTCTTCTACCTGCCGCGCGAAGTCGCCGAGTTGGTGCGCGCCGGCTTGGAGCTGGGCCACGCCGATGACCAGGTCTTCGGCCGCGACAACTCCAAGCAAGCCAATGGCGCCATCGGCATCCTGACCGACGATGCGGTCGACCGGGAGGCCTATTACATCCACGCTGTGATCATGGCGCTGGTGCCTTTCAAGAATCCCGCGCTGAGCTGGTAGTGTAGCCCCCCATCCCCCACCCCAGCCCCTCTCCCGCCATCTCTATGGCGAGCGCCCCATCAGGAGTGAAGGGGAGCAACATACCGCCGGCATGTGACCGGACGGCGGGTTAGAATATCAGCACTCGCAACAACGATTCGAGAACTGAGGAGGTGGCGCGATGCCCGATTTCTTCGTTGGATTAGCAGGCATTGAGCGCGTGCTGCTCGCGATCGCATTTGTGTTCATCGCCGCCGCGGTTTCGCGCTGGCAAAGCTCGGACCTGGAGAAAGACCTGGGCATCGCCGCCGCGCGCAGCTTTATCCAGCTCATCGCCATCGGCTACGTGCTCGAACTGGTTTTCGAGATGAACGTGCCATTCTTCACCGTCGCCATCCTGCTGGTGATGATCACCATCGGCGGACGCACGACTGGAAACCGCGCCAAGCAAACGCCCAACGGCGCGCTGGTGGCTTTCCTGGCCATCGGCATCGGCTCAGGGCTGACCATCGCGCTGCTGGTCCTGCTGGGCGTTTTCGACTTCGTGCCCAAGGACATCATCCCCATCGGCGGCATGATCGTTGGCGCCTCCATGACCACTGCCACGCTGGTCATCACGCGGCTCAGCAGCGACTTCTACGACCAGCGCGGCCTGATCGAGAGCAAGCTGGCGCTGGGCGCGACCAGCCGCCAAGCCTCGCTGACGCAATTCCAGCGGGCGATCACCGGCGCCATGACGCCCATCATCGACACCACCAAGACGGTGGGTTTGATCAAGCTGCCGGGCGCCATGACCGGCATGATCCTGGCCGGGGCCAGCCCGCTGGAGGCGGTGCAGTTGCAGATTATCGTCATGTATATGCTGGTGGGCGCGGCCACGTTCACCGGGCTAATCGCGGCCTGGCTGACGTATCGGCAGTTTTTCAGCCCGGCGCATCAGTTGGTGTTGGAATCTTAGGCTGAAGCGGCTTCCCGCTCGTCACGGCACAAACATTCCAGTTTTACCCCCGCCGCTTCAAGCTGAGGTTCGAATGCCAGCCAACATCTGTCAGCCGCGTTGACGATTGGCGTGTCAGTTCCTATCTCTTTTTTGAAACACTGTGCCAGCGCAACCCATTTCTTATCGTCCGGGTCGAAGCGCTCGCAGCGCTTAACTTCGGTAGACCAAGTGTCGCCGTTGTCCGGGTAGTCCAAGTAGTTGCCGTCCTCATCAAGATGGAGCTTCAGACTGTGAACGCGGTCCGGACGGCGGCGGTTGACCAGCAGGTGCATAAGAAACTGACCGGCCCGAGTTCCCTTTGGATCCGGATACATATTATTTCGGTATTCCGAGATCGCTTTTTCGTCCTCGTCTACTACGACAACGAACTCGCCCTTAATGATTTGGCTGATGACCTCCCCGCAATTGGCTTCACAGCGCTCAGACGCTTCTTCGTTCATGCCGGCTGCAGTCAGCGGAACATTAGTATCTACAATTTTATGAGCCATTGGCTTGCAGCTGTTTGCGTTCCAAGCCGGCGTCAAAAGCGGCGACCATCTCTCCGAGCAAGTCGCCAAAGAAATCATCAGGCCAGTTGTGTATTTCACCGAACAGATCTACTTCAAGATTGGTAATGCTGGATACTCCGCCAGACTGTTCACAAAAGTAAAGAGCGGCGTCTTGCCTATCGAATTTCTCTTCCGCGATTCGTCTTTGGAGACGCCTCATCATATGCTCGCTATGACTCTCCAGAATTATTTGCAAGCCTCGATTCTCAATGCAATCAATAAACACATCAGCCAAGCTCGCTTGCACCGAGGGATGCAAGTGCAATTCTGGCTGTTCTAATATGACCGTGGAGCCTTCCGGCACATAGTAGCAAAGTACAAGCACTGGCAAGACTTGAGAAACGCCAATACCCATATCCGTAATGCGTACCTCAGAACCCCTCCTGTGTCTCTTAAGCCACACCGCATACTCGCTGCTTCCCCTATAAAGGGGCCTAGTCTCAAACGAATGTGCAAGATCCAAGTCGACTAGCCATTGAGCGACGCGCGTCTCCAGCTTGCTGTAACGCTTCCTTCCATCCGGATAAACTTTCCTGTTCCTGCCTCCCAGCAGCGCTGGCACGGCCAATTCACCCTTAAGCCCAACGTCAACGGGGTTTTCGCCCGCCCAGGTGTACGTCCTTTGAGGATACTCTCGCAAAGGACCAAGATAATATAGCTGTTGAAATCGGCGCTCGAATTGGAGTGCCAAGTCGCTGAGGTATCCCGTGTCCTGATAGTAGCGCATCGCTTCGTCAGAAAAGCTATAACACTTTTCAGGCTTCATATAGACTCGGGGACGCCCCTGCGCCCTGACCGGTGGTTGTCCGTCAACTTCTATACGAATCGTGTAGTGATAGTTTTTTGGGTTCCGGGACAGCTCCACAGAAAACTTGTCGCCACTCGAATAGCGAAGCTTGTCCACATATATTCTTTGCTGAGCCGCATGAATGACGGTCTCAAATGCCAAGTCTTCAACTGTTATCGTTCCGTTACCCACCGGAACGGGAACGCTAAATGTCGATTTGCCAGTTAAGTCCCATACCACGTTCAACGTCATGTCAGTAGTATCGCGAAACGTTATCTCGGGGGCAGTGCCCAGATTCACATAACCCTCTTGTATGCTGCCCGTCTTGAGCACTAGGTTACGGTCATTCGACTCGGCCGTTTGCTTGAGCAGCAGCAACATCTGCAAGAGGCTACTTTTCCCCGAACTGTTCGCGCCGAAGAAACCCGTCAGCGGCGCCATGCGCACCGGCCCGGTATCGCGCCAGGACTTGAAGTTTTTCATGCTGATTTCAGTAAACATTGTGGCTACCTGTAGGGCTGCCTTAGGCCCGATTATACCCGACCGCCAGTTCCATTGTAAACGCTGGCGACTATGCTAAACTCCACGCCATGCCCGCACCCATCCGCGTCAGCCGCGACGACGTCAAGCGCCTCAGCGTAATCAAGCAGGGCCTGCACCAACGCCCGGCATCCAGCGACCAAGCCGCGCTCAAGCGCGTCATCGAGCGCATCGGCTTGCTGCAGCTGGACTCCATCAGCGTGGTGGCGCGCAGCCACTACCTGGTGATGCTGGCCCGCGCCGGGCTCTACGACCCGGCCGACCTCGACGCCCTGCTGGACGAGGGCTTTCTCTTCGAGACCTGGGCCCACGCCATGTGCCAACTGCCCAGCGCGCATTATCCTTGGTATCACGCCTATATCCGACACAAGCGGGTGAACGAGAGCCAGTGGCAGATCGACCGGCTCGACATCGACATGGCGCCCATTATCGAGCGCGTGTTCGAGACTATCCGTGAAAACGGACCGATGTCGTCGAAGGACTTCGAGAGCGAGCGCCGCGGCGCGGGCGGCTGGTGGAACTGGAAGCCGACCAAAATCGCCCTCGAATACCTCTTCGACCGCGGCGAACTCATGGTCAGCCACCGCGTGAAGTTCCAGCGCTATTACGACTTGCCCGAGCGGGTGCTGGCCCGCCACAACTTCACGCTGGACAAGACCCTCGAGGACTTCAGGCGCTGGACCATCGAGCGCGGGCTGCGGCATACCGGCATCGCCACCGGCAACCAGGTCGCCGATTATTATCGGCAATACAAGCGGGACGCCGCCCTCATCCTGGCCGACATGCAACGCGCCGGCGACGCGCTGCCGGTTGAAGTCGAGGGCTGGAAAGACGCCGCCTTCATCCATCGCGACGACCTGCCGCTGCTTGAGCAAACGCAAGCCGGCGAGCGCGAGCCGCGGATGACTGTCTTCCTTTCGCCCTTCGACAACCTGTTCTGGGATCGCGACCGCGACCAGGCGCTTTGGGATTTCTTCTATCGCATCGAGGTCTACACGCCCAAAGCCAAGCGCGTCCACGGCTACTACGTCATGCCGATCCTGCACGGCTGCGAGCTGATCGGGCGCATCGACCCCAAGGTTGACCGCAAGCGCAAGCGCCTGATCTTCAACAACCTGCATCTGGAGCGCGGCGTCAAGCTCAACGGGGCGCTGAACCGCGGGCTGATCGGCGCCATTCAGGAGTTCATGGCCTTCCACGGCTGCGACAGCTTTGAGTTGGTGAAATGCAACCGGGCGCCGCTGGAGCGCAGGCTGCGCAAAGCTTTGGCCTGAGCGGCAAACCTCTGGGCAATCCCTGTTATAATGGTCGTAAGGGACGGTCAGGCTTGGGATGGCCATGCAAGCCAGCATTGCGGAGATACTGGAGAACCGCGAACGCTATGCCGGTCGTGTCGTGAATATCGACGGCATCTTGCTCATCACCGATTACGACCGCGGCAGCGCGCATTTCGAGCAGGTCTGGCTGGTGAAAAAGCATCGACCGCGCGACAGCGCCGTCCGCGCCCGGCCCATCCGCAGCGATTCCACGCTGTGGCATGGTTTGTCCCGCTTGAATCCGCGCCACATGGCCGGCTTCAAGACCTACCGCGTGCACGATGCCGCGCGCGCCTGCGTCCGCGTGCTTGACCCGGCCAGGAGCGGGTCTGTGCCGGACCCGGCCATAGACATCTTGACCGCCGCCATCTATCGCAAGCAATTCACGCTTTACGTGGGCGAGAAAGGCGTCCGTTTGGATCAAGCGCTGCCGGCGGGCGTCTCCATCGCCGCTGTGCCCGATGTTCGGGCGCAGATCGCCCGTTACCTGGGCCGCCGCTGCTTCGTTTACGGCACGCTGGTGGTCCGTTCGTCGCCGGCGGCGCAATTCCTGCTGCCGGGGCGCATCCCCTATTCACGGGACTTCCGCAGCAGCCTGGAGCGCAGCAGCGATGAGGAGATCGACGACGATTGGCTGGCGGATATCGAGTACCCGCAGAGCGACAGCGAGCCGCCGGATTATGATACGCTGCCGGAATCGATTCACATCGACCAGGACTATGCCATCAAAGCGCAGCTTTCGGTGCTGCCCGGCATTAACCAGACCATTGTCAAGCCGGCTATCGTCGTTGGCAGGCTGGGCGCGCGCGACCAGGACGGGCACTTCGCCACGCTCAGCGAGATCGAGGATGTCTACCTGCAGAATATCTGCTTCGGCGAACCGGGGAAGTCGCTGGAATCGGTCATCAAGCTGAAGAACTTCGAAGTCGTTGCCAGGGAAATCTAGGGCCGCCCGGCGCCGCGCGCAGCACGGTCGGCACTTGCAGGCGCCGGTGATAGACGACCCACTCGATCGCCAGCAGCAGCAAAGCCGCCGCCGCCAGCAGCATCCAGAATTCTTGCAAACCCAGTTGTTGGTCGGCTTCGGCCGCGGCCAGCCCGCCGCCCAGCTGCAGATCCGCCGGCGGCCGGGGCGTAATATCGCTTTCGCCGGTGGCGAAGAGATTGACGGCGAAGTGCTGGGCGCCCGTCACCTCGCCCGCCTGCAAGATTTCCAGCCGATAGAGGCCCAATTGCCCGGTATCGGTGTAGGCCAGCGTCTCGCCCTCGGCCGCCAGCTCGCTAACCCGGCCGTCGGGCGCGGTGATACGCAGGCTGTCGGCCAGCAGCGGCGGCGAGATCAGCAGCACATCGCCGATGCTGAGGCCATCGGGCAGGGGCACGATATCGGCCGGCGAGAACCAGTCGATCAGGTTGGCCATGAGCACGGGATAAGCGATTAAGAGCGGCAGATTGGAATCGCGCAAATCAAAGGGCAGGATGGCGACCTGCCGGGCGTTGACCTCGCCGGCCAGCAAGACCGCGGCTTCCGGCGCCTGGATCAAGGGCTGCGCCCAAGCGGCGCTCAATTCACGCAGCTGCAGCAGGCTCATTTCGTCGAGATCGACGAAGGCGGTGATGGGCGATTCTTCGGCTGAGATCGTGATCTCGTCAGTCGGCTCCAGCAGCGCGCCGAGCGTGAAAAGCGGGGTTGAATTGGGGGGGTTGATCAGCAGCATATCCCCGGTGGGCAGCGTGTTGGGCAGCCAGCCATCGAAGACGTAGAGGTCGAAGGCCTCAGCGGGCAAGCGCTTGTTTTCGACATTGCCGCGGAAAGTCTGCACGCCGGGCAGACTGCGCAGGACTTGCTCGAGGAAGAGATTGCCCGTCTGCGACACGTAGTAGACGCGCCGCGTATTCACTTCGTTGCGCACGGTCCAGGCGCGGTTGTCGAGCGCGAGGAAGTCCTGCGCGTTGTTGTCGAAGGTCAGTGCCGCCGAGAGCGTCTCAAAGGGCTCGCTGACGGGCTCGTCAAAGGGGATGGGCAGTTGGCTGCGCGGCGGGATCGTGCCGCTGCGCGAGAGGCGCAAGACATCGTCCAGGCGGATGACCAGCGAGATATCGGCCGCTTGGTCGCCGTAATTCGTCACCTGCGCGAAGAGTTGAGGCGGCTGCCCGGCCAGGGCTCGAGTCGCCAGCGCGGTAATGGCCACATTGTCGGCCGATTCGCCGATGGGCAGATAGATGGGCTGCGGAATATTGGCCGGCAAGCTGGTCGCCGCGCCCAGTCCGCCGTCCGTGATCATAACGATGCTGAAGTTTTCGGCGCCGGCCGCGCCAGCCGCCGCCAGCGTCAAGGCTGTATCCCAGTCGCCGGCGCCGTGACTTACGGTCATGCCGGCCAGGGCGCGGCGCAATTCGTTCTTGTCAGCGGTGTAGGCGGTCAGCGGCTCGGCGACATCGGCCACGCGGATCAGCGAGATGGCGTCGCCGGGGTTCATATTGTTCACGATCTGCCGCGCCTGCTCGATAGCGGCGGCGAAGCGCGTTTCGGCCCCGACATCAGTGGCGGTCATGCTGGCCGAGGCGTCCAGCAGCAAGGCGATTTTGCCGGCGCTGATGGTGGGCACGGTGATGAAGGGCCGGGCCAAGGCCAGGACGAGCAGCAGCAGAATCAGCAATTGCAGGAATAGCAGCAAGTTGCGCCGCAGCCGCTGCCAGGGCGTATTGGCTTCGGTATCCTGCACCACCTGGCGCCAGAGAAAGGTGCTGGAAATCAACACTTCGCGCCGGCGCAGGCGCAGCATGTAGAGCAGCAGTATGGGTATGGCAATCGCCAGGGCGGCGAAGGCGGCGGGCGCCAGGAACGACATGCTTGTCCTTTTTTCGCATGATATCGCGGATGGAGTATATCATGTTCGGCTTGACGCGAGTATGCGGGTCTGCCGGGGGATTCATCACAGCCGCTCGGCGGCAGCGAGAATGGCTCCCCCGCTCACGCAAAATTTCAAAC
>JAODVQ020021458.1:0-20779 GCA_025400075.2 Phenganax stokvisi
CACACACACACACACACACACACACACACACACACACACACACACACACACACATGAAGAGAAAGAATATATAAATTCGTTTGTCACTCATAGTACAGTAAAACAGTCTTTCTATCATTTTTGTTTCAGTTGTTTGATAAGCTGAAGCTCAGGGCATATGACCTGACGGTGGACCTCCTGGACGTTCACGCTGTAAGCATTCATTACACTGCTCCTTAACCCTTTAATTTCAATAGTTGCCTCTCATATTTTAATCATTGTTTGTTGTGTATGATACCAAATGTTCCATCAATTCCAATGTCAGGATCGTAACACATTTCATCGTTTTGACAAGTTCAACTCCAAATACAACCCAATTGGTAAGATGACCACAAATATCCAACCTTCTCCCTCCTCCTCTTTCTTGATGACTCATCATTGCTCTTGCTCATCCTCCTCTTTTTCCTTCTCACCATGTTCACTCTTGTTTCTCCTTCTCCTTCTCCTTGACCTCTCCTCATCTTCCTCCTCCTGGCTGCAGGAGAGAGCAGACTGCGAGAGGTGTTTCTTAAGGTGGACAATGATATGGGAGGACGCTACTACGCTGAACTCATAAAGGTCTGCATGACTCATCAGATTCACCTTTAACATAGCTTCTGATAAGCTATGTACATGTGTGTAACAAGTTGTGTGTAACCTAGGAATTCATTTTAGGAAGTAATGTCTGATCTGGTAGAGAGCAAGTATCAGATGGCAGAGCTACGTATCTCCGTGTACGGCAGGTCACTGGAGGAGTGGGACAAACTGGCTGAATGGGCCGTCAAACATAGCGTCTTCTGCAAGAATGTCCGCTGGGTGGTGCAAGTTCCACGGCTCTTGTGAGTCCTCTCCCTCCCTCTCTCCTCTCCAACTTGTTGAGTATCACCCGTGCCTACTGGGTCCACAAAGCTTGCATGCACTATAGGCTCTTAGATGTCTGTTACTGAACTTGATTCCCTCACATACATATAATTCTCTGTTGAACTCTCTCTGTGCAGTGATATCTACCACCAGAAGGAGAGGTTGCAGAACTTTGGTCAGCTGTTACGCAATCTCTTCCTGCCACTGTTCGAGGCGACTGTAGATCCCTCGTCACACAAGAACCTCAGTATATTTCTCACGCAGGTCAGACAATAGACTGTATCAACCAGAGGAGTTGAGTGGTAAATAACAATGTGTACATTTTACCTACATATGGTGTATGTAGAGTTATTTCAGTTGTTATATGTACTTACGGAAGTGCACACAATTCTTCTGCAACATTGTGTACATAGCACATTTAATAACTTTCATATCTACCACCACCAAGTAGACTTTGCTTCCTTATTGAAATTTTGATAAGGGCTCATCAAAATTTCTTTACTATTGTAACACATGCTATATATACATGCACATGTCATAATATGGGCAACCAAATTTATATCTGCCAATATTGGCCAGTGGGGCCAAATTTTCCAAAGTTTAAAGATTGCCATTATCTTTCTGGCTATACTTGTGTAGTTGATAGGGTTTGACAGTGTGGATGATGAAAGTAAGCCAGAGTCGACCTTCTTCTCATCGACCACACCCACTCCGGAGGAATGGGACTCCTCCGACAACCCACCCTACTCCTACTACATCTACTATATGTATACCAACATCACCATGCTTAATAGACTACGCAGGTACTACATACATACGTACAATCGGGAGAAAGTTTTCATTTTATGATGATTTCTTCTTTAACAGGATCCGAGGTATGAATCTGTTCACTCTCAGACCACATTGTGGAGAGGCTGGCCCCGCCCACCACCTCGTCACCGCATTCCTTCTGGGCCAGAACATTTCTCACGGTCTCCTCCTCAGAAAAGTAACATACATACACTATTAATTTGTACTATATCACAAACGTTTTACTACTGTGAATAAGGAGGACACTGTTACGGCCTTATATTTTTATTCACTGTGACTTCAGAGGTTTAAAATGTACTAGAACAAGCAGAAAAGTGGTCATTTGAGACCTTGAGTGTGTCATTACTATATAGAGGGAAAGAGAGGTATTTCTATTGCATGCTTTATTTCGATGTGTGCTTTAAATAGAATGTCATAGCGACCCGTGTCAGTAGAGCTTATTATAGAGGATGTTATGTATTGTTTTCTGTCTCTACGACTCCACAGATTCCCAGCATCCAGTATCTCTACTACCTGGCCCAGGTGGGTGTGGCCATGTCTCCGCTAAGCAACAATCACCTGTTCCTGGACTACAATCGCAGTCCGTTCCCCGAGTATTTCCGCCGCGGACTGCATATCTCTCTCTCCACCGACGACCCTCTTCAGTTTCACTTTACCAGGGTTTGTTGATTGTAGAAAATTCGAACACTTTATATATAACACTTTATATATCTACTTTGAGATCATTACTATACATACTCATAAATGAAATGTACATATGTATATATTACATAGTGCAGTAGAAGATATGGGACATTTATGGACCAATGTCTAGCTGTGCTTGTTGCAGAGAATAATAAATTATCATTGTACAAATCTATTTGCAATGGATAGAAGTAGTATCGTTTATAGAGAGCTTGTCCATGTCTCAGGTGATCTCACATCAGAGGTTCCACTGTATTGTATTTAGGAGCCACTGATGGAGGAGTACAGTATTGCAGCTCAGGTGTGGAAGTTGAGTGCAGTGGACATGTGTGAACTGGCAAAGAACTCTGTTCTCATGAGCAGCTTTGAAGACTGTGTGAGTTAATCTTCACGAGTGTAATAATAATTACTTCACCTGTTTCACATTTAGCATGGTGGTGGTGGTGCACTACACTAACACCACTCAAGAGAGAACACTACTCTCTTTGGAGTTGTGAAGCACTGAAGCTTGTGCTGGTGTAGTGGTCTCCCTCCAGGGCAATTCTTTTCTTTGGAAAGAGTTGACCTGGATGGTTTTTGTTGATGTTACTAATCATTCATGAGGGAAATTCAAATAGGGACAAAGTCTCTTTTCTTCCATTGGTGGTGTCTACTGGTGTGCACTATTTGGAATGCTTTACTCTTAATATTGCTCTTCTGTGTGTCTATATACAGGTGAAACAGCACTGGTTGGGAGTGAACTACAGTGAGGAAGGCCCAGCAGGGAATGACATCACTCGTACCAATGTCCCCAATATCCGAGTGGCCTATCGTCACGAGACACTGGTGGAAGAACTGAAGACTGTCCTACGATGGGATGGAGATGACTAGGGATCACTGACAGTTGACGTGTGACTGACTACAATCTCCCTCGCTTAACACTGACAGAATCAATACATGTCTCCTTACAATAAGCACCAACAGCACATTTTTGTATAATAAAAGGCACATTATTATTATTATTATTATTATTGACTTAAAAAAATAATGATGTAATGAGGCATTGGAAATGGCTATGGTTGTTTGTGTTGGACAAGACCTTTTTGGATGAGGTCAGGGATCTCAACTGCCAGCCATGGTCCTAGCTATAGGATATGACACACACAGGGTAACCATACATTATGGCAAGGCAAGAGTAAATCTAATTCTGACTTTGAACAATTTCATAACACCTATATAACACTAACGTAGATACACCGCTTGATGCATGCACACCTCAATAATGACTTTTTATCAATAGATTTACTACAACCCTTCCATAATGGACACCTTCCTGAAAATTAATGATATGGCTTTGTTTCAAGTTGCCCATTGTTGTATATACAATGGACGGTGCCTGAAATATATTATTGTGTAATGATGTATACTTACCCCCAATGCCATGGCATGTCCTATACCAAACTTTGGTACATTTCTGGCCCAAAGAGGCTTGAAATGTTCGGTAAGACAAATCTTTCCTCCTCTATATAGAATACAAATACATCACAGTCTACATCATATATACTTGTATTGCATGCATATCTTTCAGTGGTCCTACCTGTACATTTTGGCTGTTTTACCGTCCAGTTCAGGTAGCGCTATCTCTGGAGCTGTCGTTGGGTATGTAATAGGAATCTGTAGAATAAAGATCACATCCATTAGGAAGTGCATTAGCTATGAGGAGTGTAGGTTTGTATACAGGGGCTACAATAAAACAAACCAGTTAAAAACAATGGGATGCAGTGAAAGTATATTGTTTCATACCAGTTTTAAATACTAAATTTAGCTTATAAAACAACATACACTACCTTTAAGGGGGTTCCACAAAAAATTTAATATTTTCGAGTGTAAGGCATACTCACATCAAATTCAACATTGAATTCGTACTTGATGAGATCGTGAATGTACCAACACTTTCCAAACCACCTGGTGCCGTCCTTGTTAGACTCCAGCCTGAACCAGTCATTATCGGCCTCCTTATTCTGACCTACATACTGCGCACGTGATAGACCAAGAAAGAGAGGATGTTAAAGATTAGAGATTGTGTATACTTATCACCAGACCTTTATGAGACTGAGGTACTCTTCTTTGAGTCTTGTAGGCCACTGGTCTCCGTCTCGTGGTCCTGCATTGGTCCGCAGTAAAGGTATAGAGGCCAAAGTCTTTTTGGTAGCTTCGTCAACCATAATCCTTCTACATCAGACGGCCAGAATGTATTGCACATGCGCACCATTACTTCATACCCCAATTGAATTCATTAACCCAATTGCATTTAGCTAGCGCGAAATTTACGCTTGTGCTCATCCTTTGTTCGCCTTCTTTTTTATCGAGTGCCTCCTTGCCAGACCATGGCCGACAGCAACTCGACGAATGGGACGATGCCTCCCGGCTACATCCCTCCCAACACTGCTCCAACTTGTACCTGGTCGGCGGAGAAAGCTGCAGCCGGAGAGACACCTCACCAAGTCCTGCCTCCCAGGTCAGCTGCTGTTGGTAGAGAAAATATTTCGCAGTGGAAATCCTATGCATTGTTAACGTAAAATAATTTTCTTGCATGTATACACAGAAGATTCGAAAGCGTATTTGTGTGTGTATTGATATGGTGACAGGAAATTGTGTGTTTGTGTGAGGTTGTTCTCAGGGGTGTGGTGTGGTGTGTGTCTTGTGTGTTATTGTGCAGGGATCGTGGGGAGAGGGACTCTGCCCTGCCCAATGTTCTGAGGATGATTGGCAATACCCCTCTCATCAGACTGGACAAGATTGCTCGCAGCGAGGGACTCAAGTGCAACCTCTGTGAGTGTGCATATTACCTCCTACATCACACAACAAAACAGCACTATATTGTACTGTTAGTGAGAGCCTGCAAGACCATGTAATAACTCAATGGTATAATGTGACAGTGTTCTCATAATGAATGTCATACATCTTGCCCTATCACTATGGCCTAGAAGTACTGCAAGTTAATACAGTGAATTATAGCAGAGTACACAATGGGACTGAGGTTACATTCAACTCTGTATGTTTTTCTAGTGGGAAAGTGTGAGTTCTTCAATGCTGGAGGTTCAGTTAAGGACCGTATTGGTCTGAGGATGGTTGAGATGGCCGAGGAGGCCGGAGTACTCAAGCCGGGGGACACCATCATTGAACCAACCTCTGGAAATACTGGTACTCTATGACATACAGTATGCTTTCAATAGTTAGACACTACAGGATGTAGTGAAGCCTTGGCCATCTTACATACTCCTCCTTAGTGGTTTACATACACTTAGTAACTATTCTCTCTTCCTTTTGCTCTCTCTCTCTTTTTCCTTCCTCCTCTCTGTTTGTCTCTGTCATGGTTGTGGCAGGGATTGGGTTGGCCCTGGTGTCAGCAGTGAAGGGTTACAGGTGTGTGATAGTCATGCCGGAGAAGATGAGCAACGAGAAGGTCAGTGTGTTGAGGGCGCTCGGAGCTGAGATTGTTCGCACGCCAACTTCTGCTGCCTACAATAGCCCAGGTATACTAATGCTTATAGCACAGTTTATGTTCCATACTCCATACATTTAGCATATTATACATGAATTTTTTCTCCCAGAGTCTCATGTGGGTGTGGCTTGGAGACTGAAGAATGAGATCCCCAACTCTCACATCTTGGACCAGGTGAACATCACAGTTTCAAAATTAACCAATGCATTCAAATATAAGGCATTACTTTACATCACCAAAAAAGCTTCAACCAACCTAGCTCCCTCAACTTTTCCAAGTTTTCTTGAAAGCTTTTAGGCAGATAAAAAGTATTTCTTGTTTGTGCCAAATCTCTCAATTGTACTTCCACTTGACTGAATGTGTGTGTGTCTTAGTATCGGAATCCAGGGAATCCATTAGCTCACTATGATGGAACAGCAGAGGAGATATTGAAGCAGTGCGGAGGACAGTTGGATATGGTGGTGGTCGGAGCAGGTACTGGAGGTACTGTGGCCGGCATTGGACGCAAACTGAAAGAGAAACTGCCTAATGTGAAGGTCTGTTGTTACCATCTGATTGATTTTTGACTGGGTTTCTTTATCATCGGTAACCCACATATTCTGCCCACACTGGGCGGCAGTGGCCACCAACTTCAACCACCACAAACCTGATTTTACCACATCTCTAGTGTTCCTTATCGCTGGTATTGGATAATAATTTGCCTATTAAACAATAATTTTAACAACCAGACTACTTTGTAGGCTTACGTTCTTGAATTTCGTAAACTGATAATGTTGAAAGCCTGTTTGTCCACATTAGCCCAATCTCATCAAGTTTCATATGTCTCTCTGTAGTATGTAATTATGTGCATTATTGTGGTTATGTGTGCACATGCATGTGTGTGTAACAGGTTGTAGGGCTCGATCCACTTGGCTCTATTCTCGCCGAACCTCCTGAACTAAATGAGACAGACGTAACTGGCTATCAGGTCAGTACATAAACTGATGCACTCAACTCTATCATATGTTGCCTTGCCAAAGCCCAGTACATGAAACCATTATAAGAGTTGAGTGGGCACACTCTCACTCCATCACTATAGCTCAGAATGGACATTTTCTTTCTCTTGCAAATCTTACAGAAAAATTGATTCTGTGTCCCTCTCCATTAGAATGAACCTCTATCTCACTACAGAACATTCTCTATTATGTCAATATCTCCAGGTGGAGGGTATAGGATATGATTTCATTCCGACGGTACTGGACCGAGGTGTGGTCGACAAATGGTACAAGTGCAACGACAAAGACTCCTTTACCTACGCCAGACAACTCATAGCTGAAGAAGGCCTCCTCTGTGGTAAAGTTGTAGAGTGATTTTCACTTTTTACTGAGTGTGGTTGTAATTGACGCTAAATTTAGTACAAGTGGAAGAAAGTGTTATCTTTGCAGTTTGAACATTTGTATACTGCTACACTCTATAAACATTGGGTGCTATATATTGTGGGCTGAGACTCCATGTAGACAGACCACTGATTGTTTTAGCTGATCCCTCAGATATTTCTGTGATACAGTGTGCATGGACTGTATATAGTCTATCTACCAAGAGAGAGTCATGGTGTGTGTGTGTTTCACAGGTGGGTCGAGTGGGTCTGCTCTGTCTATAGCAGTGCAAGCTGCTCGTGAACTAAAGGAAGGTCAGACCTGTGTGGTCATTCTCCCCGACTCTATCCGCAACTATCTGTAAGCTTCACATCAATTTAGTAGCTGAGCCTACTCAGGCATTTACGAAATGAATAATATTGTGCTATTGTATATACTACGTACGGACTAGAAGAGGTTTCAATGTGGTTTGGTTGAAACTTTCTTTTTGAATGTACTATGTGTACGTGAAGGACAAAGTTTGTTGATGATCAGTGGATGGTGTGTGAGGGATTGATGGATGCAGATGTACCGGCACAGAGTGCGTGGTGGTGGACCAAGCCACTGTCTGTCCTGCCACTCCAACCAGTCATCACTGTCAGACCACAGGTACGTATAGTACATCACTCAATATATTACTGTATGTGTGTATAATGTATGAATCACAATATATACGCACAAAACAATTTGACTACATTTTGGACATCTACAGAAAGAAAAATTAGTTTTCTTAAGTAGAACGCAACTAATGTTGTGTACTTGTAGGTAACGTGTGGCGAGGCCGTTCATCTACTCCAGGAGAAACAGATTGATCAAGTCCCTATCCTATCTGATAACAAGTAAGACTACATATTATACATACCTAGTACTACAATTATTGTCGAGCTGTGATTGTGACTGGTTGGTTTTGTTTTTCCTCCACTGGTAGTGATGTGTTGGGGATGGTGACTCTCTCAAATCTCACCTCCAAAATGGTTCGCGGTCAGGCAAAGACTTCTGATCCTGTCACCACTATCTCATACACACAATTCCGTAAGGTGTGTATACTACTGTACCTGCATATAGCTGGAAATTAGCTGGAGGAATTTGGTACAAGTGCAACGACAAAGACTCCTTTACCTACTGTTGGGTGGTTTTATATTTAGATTTCTCATTCATCTCTTACTCCAGGTGACTGCCAGTACATCTCTGGGTCAGTTGTCTAAGATATTAGAGAAGGATCACTACGCCATTGTCATGAATGAAACCAACAAGAGAGATGGTATGTATATAATGTTGAACTATAGTTCTAGTGTGGTGATTCTCATTCTTCCATTACAGCACGTGGAGAACAGATCAACACTGTGGCAGGTGTTGTCACTAGTATTGACCTACTGCAGTACATCTCATCCAACCAACAGACTCAATGACAAACCTAGTAGTTTTTTGTTAGGCCATGCTGTAAATTGCGCTTGCGCAGATACTACAATTACTGCGCATGCGTTGTCGCCATGGAAACCTCGCGCGCATTTACAAAAAACAGTGGGGCGCACGAATTGGAAGAATTGGATTTTTCATGCATGTGAGAAGCAGGTCGTGGTTAAGATCTCCTCGTCCGGCTGTTTTTCATCAATCCTCAAGTATTATGGCCCAGAGTTTTCGTGGAAATCTGAGCAGTAACAACAACAAC
This sequence comes from Phenganax stokvisi, assembly GCA_025400075.2. Lineage (NCBI taxonomy): Eukaryota > Metazoa > Cnidaria > Anthozoa > Malacalcyonacea > Clavulariidae > Phenganax > Phenganax stokvisi. The sequence continues at coordinate 8,921 of JAODVQ020021458.1, forward strand.
TATGTCAGGCAACCCATGAAAGCAATACATGATGGCGAAGTACTTACAAGTGATAGGCGCAACACAAGTTCTAGCAGGGAGCCACCAAACTACCAGCACTCAGTCGATGCCCTCCATAATAAGAGGACAGCCCTCCCTAGTATAACACCTTCTAGAGAGAGAAGAAGATACGAAAGAAATTCCTCTTCTCTCCATGGTTCATACTCTACTGATAAACTTAGCAGACCTAAGCAACAGCCTCCTCCATCCTATGGAAATATAGACTCACATCGTGCTGCAAGCGGCAGAGAAAGTTGGCCAATCAGCCTTAGTCCAAACTCTACTCACAGTTCAGGAGTCACTAAGCCCTTGGTGCCGTGGAATAATAGCAAAGAACAACAGTCAATTCAGTGGTCACCACTAAGTCAAACATGTGGCACTGAACCTTCTAGTAGGACCTCAGACAAGAGAGAGAGGCCCAGAGAAAGATCTCAGTCTCTCCGCAGGTTACCAAGTCCAACTCCACGACATCAGCATACTACAGAATGCAGACCACTAAGTCCTATAGAACAACAAGCGAAAACCAGAAAACAAAAACAAATCATCAGACGATCGAATTCATTCTCAAACCTGGATTTTGATGAATCTGTCAAAATATCAAATAGAAACAATGTACTACAAAATAAACCAACATCACATGCTCACAGTCAAACTAGTACTGTGCATGACATTATGACACAGCCACAATTCTCTTCTCTTAGTACTGAGTATAACCCTTTAAAATACACATCAGACAAAGCTGATGTCCCCTCCTCTCAAAGTCAGCCTCAATTCTCACCACCACACTCTCCAGATCACAATCTGCCTCAGTTGCTTCAGAAAACAACACATAATTCCAGCAGTCAATCTGACCAGAATCACACCAACGTTCCAAGAGGTTAGTCTTTCTTACAAATCTTGGTCCATTATGAATCTCTGTTTGAACTTTTAAATTCACGGTTGGATTCAGGTTCAAGCTCTCGGCTGTCCTCAAACCACCCTACCTCTACATTAGAGAAGTACCAGTCAACCACGCTATCCTTGAAAAATGGCACTAATGCATCTAAACATGACCCCAGGGCCAGCACTAAAAGTAAGTCATAATAAGATAATTGATCATGTGACTAATAATGTGTGTATACTATTGACGGTATATTACCACCATGATCTGCCATTCTCCAGACATGTTTCCCGGGGACAAAGGTCGACTGGGACTCGGCAACTTGGGCAACACCTGCTTCATGAACTCCATGCTCCAGTGTCTGGGTCAGACTGGAGAGATGGCCTCCATCTTCCTTGAGAATCCAGACAAATATCACAGCAAACCACTGGTCAAAGGTAGCTAAATAGTATTTATAATTGAGCTGCAATTGAACCTTGTTATAGTGAACACTTATGTGCCCTTTCAGTATGAACTAACTCTTAAACTCCTACCATAGTTATACTGTTTGAATGAATCTTCTATTAGTGTGAACATTTAGTTCCCTGGAGTTGACTTTAACTGAGTTTCATTTTATGAAGCTATTAAGTATATCTTGTCTTTAATCTAATGTACAGCATATAGTGATTTGATGCAACGAATGTGGGGCCATTCCGGTAGTTCCAGAGATGCGAGTGGCTCATTCTTTCCTCGTGAATTAAAGGATGTTTTCAGTCGGAAGAACCCCCAATTCAGTGGATTCAAGTAAGCTCAAAATACCTGGGTACTTTTCTGATTGTAGGTTATATGGATGTCTTATGTGTATATATGTATAGTCAAGAGAGTAGGGTTTCAGGCCTCTTATAGTGTATTTTTACTGTGATGTTGTAGCCAACATGATTCTCAAGAGTTCATGAGGTTCCTGGTGTCCAATCTTCATGATGATATCAAGGAGTTGATTAAAACAAAACCGTCTCCTCCAACTGAAGAGATGTGAGTAGCTAGTCAAGAGCACATTGCTCTTGGTCCAGTGTATACTATAGCTGGCTGTGATTGGTTATGTTCTCTTCTCTAGTCCAGAGCAGTGGTGGAGGTGGTACCAGAAGCTAGAGAACTCGCCACTACTGGAGGTGTTCATGGGACAGCTCTGCAGCACCCTCACCTGTCTCGAGTGTAACACTAGCTCCAAGACCTTTGATCCATTCTGGGAGCTCTCGGTCTCTATACCTAGCAGTGTGAGTGATACCTAGCCCAGCTCAGGATGTATTTATCAGCCATTATTGTATGTACATACAGCGCTCCTCACACTATTCTTCATCATATGCCACTTCTCATGGATCCTCATCCTCTGTCCCTCTGGACAAATGTATTGGTGTATTCACACGTGAGGAGACTCTTGAAGGAGATGAAAAACCAGTCAGGCCGTCCTCTCCCTCCTTCCTCTCATTATCTATCCTCTATGCATCTTATTTCTTTCCTACAGTATTGTGGAAAGTGTAAGAGCCAACAGCGAGGGAAAAAGGCAATTTCCATCCAACGACTGCCTAAAATTCTCGTCATACGTATCCATTTTCACTCTATTTAAACCTTTTTAATAGTGAAGGCTTTCATCTACATGTACAACCCTCTTTTTATCCTTGACCAGTGTCTTGATAGATCTAAAGAGGTTTTCAAGCTATGGTCAACGGGCAAAGCTAGATACCTCAATAACTATTCCTCACACTCTACTGCTCACCGACAATTCCCAGTCTACCCATGGTACTAGAGTCTGTTATACTATACAATACTACCTGACTACATGTACAGTTGAACCTCCCTGAACAAGGGACACTTTTGGACCAACAGTGTTGTCCTAATAGAGAGGTTGTCCCTATCTCAGAAGTAAAATAGTACAGTAGTAGAATGGGCAATAACATGAATATTTTATGGAAAATCAGAAGTTATATGGAGAATTTTTTTGTTGGTAGCATCTCAGGCTCCCTCGTTAAGGTGTGTGTATACCAACTCCAAATTCATACAAATTTTTCCACAAGTTGATGAGTTACTTCCCGCGAAAGTTAACCACTATATGGTTGTCTGTGGTTGATTTCAGTGTATTATTATAAACTAATCTGCAGAGTATGAGTTGTATGCAGTGTCAAATCATTCGGGGAGTGCCTACTTTGGCCACTACACTGCCTGGTGCAAACACTACTCCACCGGGCAATGGTTCTCCTATAACGACAGCCAGTGAGTTTGACAATGGTTGGGGGATGAGATCACAGAGCCACACACACGACCATCATAGTGTACATACATACATTAGAAGAAAGGGTGGTTACTACATACTCAAATAGAGCTATGAAATCTACTACTAGAATTTGAATTACGTAGTCAATGGATTCCATGGCAATTATAGTTCACTTCCTGTGTAAACCTCTCCTATTATACTATGATACATAATGTATTGAATAAACAGGAAGCAGTGTGCAATCCTCCCATCATAGTGTGCTGGATATGGGAGGTAAAGGGAAATAGAGGCATGTGCTACATGTCTTGTACAACTCTATATGGGTGTGCGGGCCTCGGGAAATCAAGCCATTCCAACTCACTTTACCTTTTGGAGTTTGGAGTCCCTTGGTATGGCACTGAAGACTTACCTGTGTGCCAGTGTGTGTTGAGTAACCCTTACAGTGTGGCACTGCAGTGCTTCAATGGACGCCTTTCACTCCGCTATATAGTACTATATGACATAAACCAATACCTCATCTTTGAGTCATACGTTGAGTCAGAGTGGGAATGAATGTAATTATTATAATTATGTGTGGGTTTGGTTATAAACTGAGTGCCTTTTGCCGCCCCATCACAGAGTGTCTTCATTGAAAGTTCCAACTCCAACCTTCTCCAGTTCCAATGCTTACGTCCTCTTCTATCGAAGTACCAAAAAATCAACAGGGTTGAAACTAACTCAATTATAGCTCTCGACTAGTTTGTTTCTTTTCTTTCTTCTCCTATCTCTGTCTTTCTTTCTACCTTTTATTTCACTGAGTATCTGTGTAATATGCTGGAAAACTTTTCAATTCTTTACTCACTACATAGCTTGCTCGATTACTCGTGTAACCACTCCCTCACTCACTAGCTTTCTTGATCACTCACTCACTCACTCATTCACTCACTCAGTGAACACACATAACCACCAGCTGTTGATCTCACCATAAGTGACACTATAGCACACATTCTTGTTCAATCAAGACGGGGAATTTCACATTACACACTTGCTGGTCAACCATTTGTACAATAGCTGTTCCATTTGACTCATAAGGGAACATAGAGAAGAGAGTGATATATTATTGAGATGATGAGTGGCTGTGGAGTTATTGGTGGCATGTAGAAATAATTAGTAATTTGTATGGCAAACAGATGTAGGAGACACAGAGTCATTATGTACTACTAACCAAATCCTGTTACAGAACCAGTAAAACCAGTCTTATGCACATTTGCTACACATGCAATGTTTTGATAAAGGGACATCCTACAGTGACAAGGGTTGTGTGCACACTGTTGCCAACAGCAACCCCAGAGAGATTACCAAAAATGTCTGCTGGGATGTACAAACATATCCTTAAAAATGTGAACCGTGATTTCCTTGGTTTGTTCCATCCTCACCCACCACTTGACCTAGCACATACCCACCTTTTTTCACCACCATCTATATATATACCTAGAAAGAGGTTAATTTTTTCTGGGCAGGTTTTACTATTCACACCTGGCTGTATGTTAATCAAGACACTGTCTGTGTAAACATCACTACTACACTCCTCCACTGCCTGTGTACACACAACCACCTCTAAAGAAGACCACACAATCCACTCTCAGCTATAAATAGCTTCCTCTGGCAAAACTATGGCCCTTGCTAAAATTATACAGATCCGCACTGCTAAGTCTCCAAATGGAAACACTTACACGTTATATCCCACACTAGTACTACGGTTCCCTGTCCTTGATTGATCATTCACTATTATGAGAGAGTTCCAGTCACAAGGAGAGACTGGTGGACCTAGAAAATTGAGCTCGTGAGAGTGAGACCTTATCTATTAGTTCACATGCACCAACAGGTGTTTGGTGGGGTTTCCGTGGTGGACAGGGGAGCCATTGTAGACTCCCTCTGTGTGACGGTAAAGTATCAAACATGACTATAATGTGCAAACACGTGCAGACGCAACAGACCCAACACTGGAGCCCAGGCTTTGTGTTCCTCTAACTCTGAGAGTATTGAACACACTCTAATCCGCTAGTCAATACTACTAGGAATAATTGTTACATCTTCTCTTCAATCTCTACTTTATGAATACAGTACACACAGAGAGAGAGAGAGAATAGCTATATTATTATAGCTTTGAGTGTGTATGTGTAGGCAAGTTTTGGGTCATTTAATAGTTTAGATTGCAAAGATAGGTGTATACACTAGAGAGTGCAGACTTTGTTTCTAGTTGCTGGCTGGCTGGCCTTGCACACAATAGAAGATAGCCTATGCAGAATCATGGACACTTCGCTTTTGTTCCCTGACAATAACAGATCACAATAGACCTGCTATACATAATCTTGTATCTGGTATCATTACTATAATGTTCTATAGGCTATGTCAACATACTATTTCCTCTGGTGTAATATCATCTCTGGTGTGTGCTGATGAGAGAAAGATTGATTCTAATGACCCTGGCCATTCAAGCTGCTGTACCTAGAGCCCCTTCAATCAGTGCTCTACCACTGTCTTTGGTCTTCCTTTATAGACCTGTATAATACACCTCAAGGAAGAGAGAGCTTTCACTTTGTATTGCACATAAAGTTTCAGTAGTATCAGAGGATCCAGTTTCAAGTGATGGTAGAAAGGGGGTCACATCCTCCATACATTATTATATAAAACGATGCATAATGATAAACATACAACCAAACACAGAGAGAGGTATGCATGTGTGACACCCAAGTACCCCCGCCTTATTTTCTCTATTAACTGGGACCATATCAGTAATACAGGGGAATGTTTTTAAGTGTAGAGAGTGGTTCCTCGGAGCAAATTACTTATATTTTGTTGTGTATATTATATTCATAAACAACCACTTAAGCTGTGGCTAAAGTTGGTCTTGGCCAGATGGTATTCAGCCACCACCTAATAATCATTAATTCATTATATCCACCTGCATACTAAATTTCACGTTGCATAAAAGTATGCAATAATAGTACACAGATTAAGACTGTGATTGGCTAAAGGCATCGGTTGCCATGCTGTCTCCAGGTCTACAAACTCAATATTAGATCACTATAATTACGTCACATATAGATTGTGTCAGAGCTAGACAATTTATCACCCAAAAATGATTAATTAATGCATGCATCTCAAGTGGTAAACACACTGGTTGGGCTCTATGAGGTATAGTAGAGAGTAGAATTTTATAGGGAACACACGTCATCAATATAGTTGTAATAGTAAGCAAGGAGGCTCTCACCGAGTGAACCAGAGCAAACATGTGTTTGATGGATCGATGTGTACGGACTAAGCACACCCGTAGGTACACAGCGTCCACTCAGAAAATAACCAGAGACCAGTGAACCTTAACAGAACACACTACCACACGAACACACACTGTCTGCGTGCTCATGACACAATAGATAGTGATGTCCTCATACATGATCAAATCAAAGGTTGTACACAAGAGATACAGTATATACCAGGCATCCCAGTGTATCACTCACCAACTATATTTCATTGATGGTGGTGTTATTGAGCTAGCCAGTCATCTCACCACAGGAGGCTCTAGGTAACAGGGCTGTTGCGAGTTTACACAGCTTTTCCACCTCTCCACCAACTCTGATAGCAATGTACACACTCTTGACCCTTGTTTGCAAAAGGCACCTAGGCTTCAGGGCTTCAGCTGTGTACATAACTAGTGCAGTAAATCAAGGTTATTCTCTTTGCAAAAAATCTGGTAAAATTCCGGAAATTGTGGAGGCACTTATCAAACCTCAGTGGAGTGTGGATCACTATATACGCAGTTGGAGAATAAGGGTAGCTGGTGACTTTACTTTTGGTAAAATTGTATTTCCATAATTTCTTAATTAGCAAAGAATCCATTGAAAAGCAGACCATTATCGCAGCATTCCTCTGGTGAGGTAAAGGAGAGGGAGAGGTTAGGAGTGTGCCCCTATACAAGACAAACAACAGTCGAGGTGCCTGGCAACAGAAGACACTACAACACGTGTTGACCTGGCAACTAGCGACCAGGGAATTGTTCCCCTCCAACACACTACATATGCATCATCCTCCACCACCCCTTGTGACCTTGCCTGTTAGCCAGATCCACCCAACTCCAAATAACTGTATGAGCCAGTGAGAGCACTAGATAACTTATCCAAGCTGGTTCAAAGACTGGAGGGACCCTCTGTGAGCCAGATTAGAGAGAACAACCATGTGCTATATATACATATATACTCAAGCTGCTCCATAGGAGCTACTGTAGGGTGTCTGATAATATGCCAACTATGCTAATAGAGAAGTGGGAGAGATCCAAAGATGGCTGTAAAGACCTGGGGGTAGTGCCGACCGGAGAGGTTAAAAGGGTAACGGATTTGTTGCGGACAGGAAAGTCTCTCCACAACATCACTCTGAATGTATGCAAATAATGACCACCCCAACAGGTTCCACGCACCACTAGAGCTTTGTGTGCCTGGAATTTGATAGTGCTAATCTCACAATCTGTGTATTAGGCTTTCATAATAGGAACATGAATGAGAGCAATATTTATCTATTGGGTTGGTTTATCACACACGATATCATTTTTTCACTGGCAATAGAGTTCCCAGAGATGTGAACATCGCTCACAATACATTTTATGCCAAGCCGTTACACGAATGGTCTGGCACACGCCAAACAACGGGACATCCATAATGCCATCTCTATCACTATCCAATGCAGTTAGCTCAATGAGCACTCTTCTATATTTGACGCTTGAATATCACTTGAAGGCGTAGCTGGCGAGTGAATGCCACTAGCACTTGCATAAACAACCAAAATCGTAAAAAGTTTAGGGAGAAAAGTTTTATTTTCACTGATGCATGTGTAGCATGAATTTTTGGGAAAAAAGTGAGCATCACATAAAAATGAAAATGAACGACACGACCGTACAAGCAGAAATTATAAAAAAATCAATACAAGACACAGACGGAACACTACAGACAACACGATTTGAAAGTGCACACATTATGTTATACTGTGGGGTGGAAAATACCATAATTATGACGATGATGAATGGTGTCACTAGCAGTTTGTGGTGGACGTGACGAAGGCCGGGTGGAAGAATGGAGAGTTTGAAAATTCCTTCTCAAAGCTGAGTGGCGAGAGACGCGGAGGTGGTGTATATTCCTGTGACGTCTTTAGCCCACCTGACTCCCCAGAGATCTTAGTATAGCCGGCAACTTCCTCTTCCACTATTGTGTCCACGAAGAGTTGTGGTTGGTACTGTTGATTGACTTCTGATGTTTTTTCAGCCCTGTTATCTTTCTGTAGACTGTCATAGAGAGGGGACTCAACTTTTACCAGGCCATCATAGATGGGCGAAGTCGGTGCCACGTGATCGGATGTACTTTGATTCTGGACAATGGGGCTAACTGGGCTAACTGGAGATCCACCATTTTTAGTGGGTAAGACATCATATTGGAGTTCAGTGGGGACAGTTTGGGGGCGGTCGAGTGAAGTTTCCTCCATTCCGTTTTCATTGCCATTGGGTACAATGCTGGACTGGGGAGACATAGGCTGAGGAGGAGTTGGAATACCTGATCCGTGGTTGTGGTTCTCCAGGAGATCAGGGTGGCTCTGGTGGTGCATGAGAGAGAGAGGAGGTGGCATAGAGAGTCGGACTCCTATACCTGCTGGTACACTCTCCTGTCTCTGAGCTGTTGATTGAGCTCTTCCTATGCCCACATCTACATCCAGAGACTTAGTGTTCTCGACGGGAGGGTGCCTACTACTAGATCTGGATGCTTTGTGGGGAATGGAAATATTCTGGAGTTGAAGTCTTGGCCTGCCTACATCTTTCTTTCTCTTCCCGCCGCCTGAAACTCTAGCCTCCAGGTTTCTTCTAGCTGTGACTGATCCCAATCCAAAGAAGGTGGCCTGGATATCTGTTTTGATCCGCTCAATCTCCATACACTCGTCCAGTGCTTGGGTGCCCTGGATGTGCTGAAAATTGCACGGCTTGGATATCATCTCCTTTCTGAACAAAGACGGCGATGAGCTCCCGCCGCCCCCTCTGCCTTTTTCTTCCTTGGTCTTGTCCGCATCCCACTGCAGGTAGGCACGGAGAAATTCCTTCGCCTGCGACGACTCGTTGAAGAGGAGTCCGACTATTGCGTTCAGTTCGTGCATCACAAAGACGTGAAAAGAGTCGGTCACCGCTGTGTAGCACGAATTCGCAGCGATGGAGCCCTTCCAGACCAAGACGCCGTACGTGACGTTGTAGAGGCAGAGATGGACGGTCCAGACTAGCTTCCGGCCGCTCTTACCCACCTCTTTCTTCCTCAACAGGCACGTAACGCCTGAAGACACGTACTGCCAGTTCACTGCGGTCGGATTCTCTGCGTAAGGAGAAACGAAGACGTGCGTGAGACACTCGCTGACTTTGGAGCCAGCATTCCTACTAGACACGGAGAACTGGACGCGCTCTATCACGTCTTTCGGGACCTGCGTCTCCGGCAAATCAAACGGTGCGCTCGACATGAATGCACAACAACCTCACTTTTCCAAAGTATAAAGTATAACTGCGATTTTTCAGCACTATAACTGTCGCCTAGTAATATTCGAGCAGCACCGCTCGACTCCTTTTTACTTGCACGTCTCACTTTCGAAACTGCACAACACGCGGAACTCGCCGAGCGGAAAAAGCTAAGCATGCGATCTACTTCCGGAAACACATATTTGCGCATGCGCATATATTAACTCTTGACGATTGATTCATGTCGATTTTAGAAAATAAGTTTGTTGTGTGTCGACGGCGTCAGGTTTGTAGATTCCTAGATCACAGAAAACAAATCCTTTTGACCTGAACTCTTGCATCATCGGCAACTGAAAATTACAACAAGAACACAATTTTCTACTATAGGACCAGTCGCTCTGCTCCATAAAGTGACATAAACAACTGCAGATCATGCAGGACACACAAAATTAGAGTTAATTTTTACCTTTTTTGTAGGATCTAGACATATTCCAATTATTGCACCCCCACTGCCTGAGAATTTGGCTGACGACCCATGCTGGATGAGTATAAGAGAAATAAAAACAGGAAATAGCAGGTCAATTAGTAGAATTATTACCCCAATCAACTTCAACATCACCAGGAGTCCCCTAAAAATTAAAAACTAATGGTAACTACAAACCTTTCTGGCTATTTCAATCATCTCCAAGTTGGCCTCGCCCAGAGCTTGGTCACCATAGATACTTCTGCGTTGTCCGGGAAATCAACACAATGAAAAAACTCAACAAGACTTCAATGAGTCCATGGTACTGGGTTTATAAGTACACATACCTTCTGGTGTCAAAATTTTCATCCAGCAGTGCTGATAACCTTAATAAATAAATAGTCAGCATGACTCCCATACTGAGTAGGATTTATTAGCCAGTATATAATAGAGAGCAACAGAAAGCATGTCTATATAGCAGGAAGAAGTAGTTTAAAGAGGCCAAAAATGCTTTGCCAAATTGTGTAGCCAGTGGCTATTTTAGCAACTACTATGGGAACCATTAAACACGTATATGTACACGCACAGTGAGTGAATAAAACAAATGGCTTAGTACTCCAGGCAATGCTTCATCAGTGCAGCTAATGGAATGGGAGCCGCTTACTCCCACACCATGTGCAAACACATGTGATGAGCCCGAGTCTTAAAATGTACTATTTGTTGCTATTGTGGAGGGAACTTGTGGGAGGAGGCGAACAAAAGGCCCTCTCTACTATACTGCCATATAGCACCACTACTAGGACCATTACTACTATATACAGCTACCAATACAATCCAAAATTCCAAATAGAAACCAAATAGAGGCATATTCGAGAGTGATCAACTAGAGAGTTTAAAAAGACTTTTAAGTGCAAAACCATAGCCATAGACCCAATATAGAACATTATTATAATGCTAACATAGATCACCACGTGTATCACATGAAGACTAATGCAAAATGAGAGAAGTGTGTGCACACAAAACAAACCGTTTGTGGTCTTGCTGCATAATGGCATCTCTGTGAAAGGAAGGAGAGAATTTTACTCTACTACTGCGGCCGACAGCCAAGCCACTACATGTGTATACTACTCATCTCACTTTGCCTTGTCGGTCAAATCAGCAAAATGATCCATAGCTTCCAAAACTTGTTTGTCGTCTGTGTCAAGAGAGAGTGAGAGTGAGAGAGAGAAATCGTATGATTGGCCTCCATGACACATAGAATGTTTGAGTACCGTAGTCACCATTGCACTAAGGTGTGCCTGTGCTTTGTGGACCCAGTGTATATGTACGTATGTAGCACTGGTGCTTTGCGGGGCCAGTGAGAGTAGAACATGAGAATAGAGGGAAGATGTATTTGATGATGAAAATGATAAAGTTTGGGAGAGGAATCAAAGTATGTATGGAGAAACTAGTGTAGAGGAGAGTTTGATACCACAATAGGGTTGACTCACTTTGCAACCATCTCTGTTTAATATTGCTGTGTATCTTTCCCGAGTCGCTGGGATCACTGAGGTAGGCCAGCCAAATTGGTGGCAGCTTGTCAGCCGGCAGTATCTCATAGTTACCTTCATACAGTCCAAGACACAGGGATGGTTATTGAGCCATTCACACAATTGCATGGAGAAGATAGAGAGAGAGAGAGAGAGAGAGAGAGAGAGAGAGAGAGAGAGAGAGAG
>JAODVQ020021561.1:0-20779 GCA_025400075.2 Phenganax stokvisi
ACACCATCCCTATATTGGAAATTATTCAATTCAAGGAATTTTTAATTTACTTGTTATGATAAACTTCACTCGCCGACGACGAGTTGGTAGAGCAATCGGCCCCGGAATGCTGGGTGGTATATGTGTTTGAGTCTTACCCAGGGCAGCTGTTTTTCTTGAAATGAGCCGACATGGGTTGTATTGCTTGTTTGTTGTATGCACCTGCCTTGTGCTCTACTAATTTTATTCATGCAAATACATAGCTGAATGTATCGCGTCTTAGTGGTTTAGTCACCCCGGTTGGACTCTCCAAGCTGTGTGAGGGTATACTGTGTTAGCACAGTCCAGTAAGGAAATAATATCAGTTAACCTCGGTCAACTGAGGTTAACGAGCCGGGGTACATTGGCAACGCACATGGGCAATGCGCATGTGCTAGTAGTATGTGATACCAGTACTTGGCTTGGCAAGAGCAAAGACAAGCTACGTAGCTGCCTGTCGATCTGTTTTAAAATTTTTTAAGAGCGCCGACATGGAATCGCTTTCTCCCGACCAGCTTGCCATGATCGACTGCCTCATTGACGCCAGGATTGCAGAGTTAGGCACCTCAGTATCGTCCGGTGGAGGCACACTGACATCCTCAGCCCCTGCAGTTCCTCACTGGTGGGTGTGTAGGAGCACCGTGTTGCTTGTGCGCCGACCCGGTCCCCAAGGTGTGATATGGTCACATGTGTACCGAGTTGCTCACGAAAGCTGACTGCTTCCCTATGGCGGGGTGCCGCCAGGTTTCCCAAGGTGGAAAGCATACGAGTGCAGTCCCACCAGGGACCCTGAATGGGCAGACATGCCTAGCTTACCAAGCCTTTGCATCACACATATTTTTATTTCTCCTGTTAGGCTCATTGCCTGTAATTACAGTGCCTCGGCGACCATCTGGTCATCTTGCTGACGGGACGTCGATCGACTCATCGATAAGGTGGCCGGTTTTGTCAACAACAACAACCGAAGGGACCACCCTCTCCATTGTGCTGCCAATTATGGCCCACCTGTCCGTTCCCCTGCATCGGCAAAGATACGTGGATATATGGGAGCTCCTCCCGGACTTTGGCACATCGAAAGCAAAGGCGCGTGTTGCCACACAAAATGCCCACGACGAAGTCTCCTCACGGACATCAGTGTGGAGTGAGTGCTACTCCACAATGGCATTGATAAGTGAAGTCTTCGCGGGTCGGGCTAAACAGATGCCCCGGCGCTGTTACTGCCTGGCTGATGCGCATGCCTCCTCAGAGTATTTGTATGCCTCAACTGACACGACCCACGTCAGGCAGCAAATTGGCAGGGTGGTACAAAGAGGAACAGGAACATCAAGCTGCCCAATGTCAGCTGAGATATGTTGCCTTTTTAATAGTGTCTGGGGGTTGAAGTGCAAATTCCCCCACTGTTTCTACGCCCATTTTTGTGCTAAGTGCAGGCATCTACATCCAATGTCTGAACGCACCGAGAGTCACCACCAGCCAGCTCCAGTGACTACGCCCACATTGCAACCGTCAGCGGGAGGTGGAGGACGGCCCCCATTCTAGCTGGTCAAAGACTATCTTGAAGAGTTGATATGTAACTAGCTATAGAATTCTTTTGCACGAGTAATTGAGAGCACATGAGCTGGCGTGGTGGCATATATCCACTGCTTTACTGCACCCTCTGTTTCCCCAGGAGGATACCAGTACATAAGGGACCTCCTGGTGCTGGATGCATCTTGGCCTATGGAAATTAGTGCAGTACACACGGACTTCCGGCGAGTTCCTTTCCCCCTTGCCAAATGGCTCCAATCTGGCGCAGTGCCTTGGCTCATCACCCGGACCACACCTTCTCGTGCTATGTGCTGCACGGAATCGAACATGGGTTCCACATCGGGTTCGACCATGCCTACCCGGCTGTTATAGGCCAGCAGGAATATGCCATCAGCGGCGGCGCACCGGTCAGTGATCTCCGATTACATTGCATCTGAAGTCAACGGTGGTCGTATGTTGGGACCACACCCCTTGGGGAGCTGGATGTCGACGTATAAATCGCATGGGAGTAGTTCCGAAGGGTCACGTACTCGGAAAGGGGGCCCTTCTCGCTAAGTTAGATTTAAAATCTACATATTGTCCTGTGGTAGACTACTACCTGTACAATTATGTAACGCAGGGCCCTGCTGGGTCGGAGGAGTGTGAGAGAAACCTGGAGATAATCTTCGCCATATGCACAGAATTATGGGTGCAGATAGCGTCTGATAAGCTAGAAGAGCCATCCGACTGCCTCGTATTTTTGGGCATTGAGATCAATACAGAGGGGCTGCTACGCCTCACCGCATAAAAACTCTCACAGTTAAGAGACCTGCTGGCACAGTGGCGTCAGCGCAGGTCATGTCGACGGAGGGATACAGCAGACATACCGTAAATCAAGAAATTAACACTGCAATTAAATCATGCGGAAATTGCTGTTATACTGTCAATAAAAAAACAGTGTGTTTTAATTCATGTGAATTGGACATTACTTGTGGCTATGATAGTAGTTAGCTCTAAATCATGTAGTTTTAATTCATGCGTTTGTAAGGGCCTCGCATGAATAACACAAATAAGATGAATTCCTTGATTTACGGTAGCTTCCGTATAGGAGCAGCGACGGCTGCAGCTGAAGCGGTAGTTCCCGACTCAGTGATCCAGGCACTTGGCCGATGGTCCAGCATGGCCTTCTTGTCATGGCTTGCATAACTTTTGCTGGCCTTAGTAAATTGTAAACTGTGGTGTATAATATGTGTGGCTACTATACTTGCTATTATAAAATGTGCAACTATAGCTATACATAGCAGAGAACAGCTAGGGAAAGGTATAATAATACCTGACTGCCCCTGCTAGCTCAGTTTATAGAGCACTCAGTCAGAATGCCAGGTAGGGGTTTTGTATAATAAGATGAAATTCAGATGCTAATGCCTTATCACAAAACACGGCAGTGCTTTGTATGTAGGGATGGGCAAGGTTTACTAAGGTGCTAATGTATGGGGATATAATACATATTTAACCACGAGAACTCAAAAACTAAGCAAGATATCAAGCTCAAACTTTGCTTGTAGGTATAGTTTCATCATGACTAGACCACAATTAAACAATTAACAATATAACTAAATCATTTTTATATCTTTTGGGTGGCATGAATCAAATTAGTAGAGAAGAGCACAAGTGCATAGCAATGCAGTACTACCACACAGGTAAGCTCTCCTCAAATAAAAGAACTGCCATGATGGGATTTGAATCCATGACAGCACGAGTTACAGCAAAGTCCCAACTAAATGAATTGCTTAGTGAGAAATATTTATGCTAGTGCACAATAAAAACACAACTGCATCCAGATTCTTTTCAAAGAATATATTACTGCTCTGGATCGGACTTGAAATGAACGTACCATTTAAGCTCAGGGGCTCCAAGCATACTGATTCTTTCATATTATTACAGATATTGGGGGTGAAATACGGGCACTAGAACGCGAAATACAGACGTTTACACTAGTGCTAAGGCGTGTACGCACACGCAAAACGCCATTTTAACAAGTTTTACGGAAATTGCCTGTTAAAATACGGAAGAAGTCGCTGTGTATGTATGGTTTCATGTTCAATGCACCATGAATATGTATCTAATTTAGAGTATGAAATATGTACAGAGTCGTAAATAACAGTCGGAAATCGGTCATTTTCTGTGCAAAATGCATACATAGCCAAGCATAGAGCAGCTTGTTTGGACATATTGGGCTGGTATATCCGCTGATACACTTTTGTGGCCCACAATTGCGTGAATATCATTAAAATGCGCAGGGAGTCCGCCACTTAGGCCTATGCATCCATGAGGTTCGTTATGATAATTTCCTGCTTACTCTATGCACAATGAGCATAATGTACACAGGATATATGTATGTACTGTTTTAGAAGCACGTATACATCAAGCATGTCACTGAAGGTGGAAATTGCACTGATTCACAATATAGTACTTGAATTTTATAAATACATTTACATCAACAGTTTTGATATGCTAATCCTGTATGTCTAGAGAGAAAATCTGTCTTAAAAAATATTCAGTGATTGCTGAATTTTACTGTGAAACATTTTAGCTGTTGAAGAGTGATTAGCTTAGATGGCACGAAGAAAAAACATATGTCCGACCAAAATATATAAATGTCCTAGCAAATATCAATATGTCAGGTCAATGTGACGGAAAAATCACACAGCCTTATTTATAGCTCTGTGTGTATGCTTCAAAAAGTGAGATGTTCAATTATGGACAGATGGATGGACACCCACATCATGTACCGTAATCCTTAGCATACATGCCAAGGTTAACACATGCATAGCATCTTACTAATATACCTAGAGATGGTAAATGGGTAGGATAATAAAATCCACCTTCAGCTTCTTTGATGCACTTTAGATCTACCTGTAAAAACCAAAAATATGATAAGTATCAGCCCAGTCAGCTCTTAAATAGACCATAAAAATAAGCCCACCCTACAATAATCACAAAGCAAGGTAGTGTTTTGTATATAGGGATGGGCAAGGTTTACTATGGGGACAATGTGTGGGGCATTAATAGGTAGAATTGTTCATCTTCTAGTTCTAGTTCTTCTTCTGCTTCAGCTACAATAACTCAAAAAAGTGATTATAAGATATCAGGCTAAAATTTTGCATGTAGTTGTAGTTTTTAATATGTAAACAAAATTGTTTGCTTGTAAACACACTTCTGAAAATGACCAAAATTTTGTACAATATTAGTATATATTGCTTTATCTGTTGATGTTTGTCATGGTGAACAACATTGTTTACTGGTGTTCAACAAGGCATTGGTATTAATAAGGATATTTAGCTGTTTTGGTTCATTCAGTTACTGACTGCCATAAAAAATATAGTGGAACCCCCTCTATGCGACCAACATCGGGGAATAAACGGTTGGCCGTTATAGTGGGAGCGGTAGCACCTCAGGGGTTCTTCACGGTGAGAAGTTAATTTTCAATATAGGGATAGTGTGAAAAGG
Organism: Phenganax stokvisi; assembly: GCA_025400075.2. NCBI lineage: Eukaryota > Metazoa > Cnidaria > Anthozoa > Malacalcyonacea > Clavulariidae > Phenganax > Phenganax stokvisi. The sequence continues at coordinate 5,035 of JAODVQ020021561.1, forward strand.
ACGGAGACAAGATAGGGATCAATTCCAGCATGCCATTATATAAGATTATAGTGCCAATATTAGCTAATGTCACTAAGCTGGTGTGACAATACAGGACTTATGTACTGGCATGCTTGAATCCATCCCTATCTTGTCTCCATCCTTTTTACACCATCCTATATTGGAAATTATTCAATTCAAAGAATTTTAATTTACTTCCTACACTCTTATACGTCAATTGCAGTGCATTAATAGTCAGTTAAAGCAACATAATAGTGAGCTAAAGCAAGCCATCAGGCTTGTGACATCATAAATAGTTCCTCAATGGTGTGTAAAAGCAAGCTAAGAGGTTTGAAACTAGCATGCAGTGCATTAATGGTTGCAACACCATGACGAAGTTAGTGTAACTGGATCGCTTATGCAGCAGGTTGGGCCCTGGTATGTTGAAGGTGTGAGAAGTGAGACTTCTGCTCTTTCCGGTCACAGGAGGAAAGCCACACCACACCATACAGAGTCAGACAAGGATGTCTATTCTGTCACCAGCACAACCTGCACAGTTTAGGGACAAAACCAGTGGTGCTGAAATCTTATCACCTATTTACTGAAAACCCTGAGACCCAGTTTAATAGGCTGAGAGGGTTAGATAAAACAAAAGAACTGACTAAAAGAGAAAGGCTGAGAGAACAAGATATGGGAAAATCTCGAGAAAAAATAGAGGCCGAGTGATTCTGTTACAAACACAATAAGTCTATTCATAGAAAGATTATGGCAGTCTACTATAGGAGAAATCGTTCAAAGATGCTGTAAAAGAACAAAATTCATTCTCTGGGTCTGCTTTATGCAGCAGAGCAGAAAGCTTGTCTAGTACGCTAAAAGATCTTAAACGGCCAGTATAAAGAACACATCTTCCTCTTCATACTCAGGCGGTTAAAGAGCTCCTCAAGCTCTTTAAAAACAGTGATGTGTACATGGAATCTTCCTGTATGTCTAGTACTGTGATTAATATTGCAGTAGCAAGCTTGTCACTAAAGCCTTACAGATGAGAAAGAAGAGTGTTGGTGAATTCATACAGAATGTTATAACACAAGAGCTCTTCACTGATGATTTTGGAGATAGATTTCATGTTGCCCAGGCAGAACCTTACTCTTATGACAGCAGTTATGTCTGCATCTGGGCAACACCCAATCCTATGGACAATGTGGGTAGGGATGTTCATGAGAATGATGACAATGACTCCACAACTCCCAATCATGTGCAGATGATGGGGAGGTAGTTGTTACAGGTAAAGAGAGTAACACCACCACCCACAATCCTATACAAGACTTAGAGGGGGGTATTTCTGATGCTGAGAAAGAGAGTAACACACAACCCATTCCCATAGACTGTGAGGATAAGGTTGAGAACAAAGCTTCTACTCCCAAAGACAGTGAAGACAATAAGAAGGGGAGTGTTGAAGATGATGAAATTCCAAAGTAACCATTCTCATACGCGAGGAAGGGAGGGCTGTTGTTGCTAAACAGATTGGTGAGAGAGATAAAAACACCAATAGACCAAAAAAGTGGAAATGCACTAAAAGGTCACAGGCGAGGAGAGACAGCTGATTCTCAGGTCCTTAATCACCACTGCCTACCGCAGGTTCGTGAACTGCCGGATACAGCAAACATGGCTGTGAGAACAGTCTCTATACACACGAGTTTACTGCCCGTGAGCTACAAGGCCATCCTTTGCCACCTACCATAGGTGGTTGTGAGTAAGCTAAGAGTACTGAGATCAGTAGCTTCTCATTTTCCCAAACTTAGGAGTTTTCTAACCACTGCACAGAGGGCAATAAGTAGCCACAGGTTTATTACACGTGTTGACCATGCTCTTAGAAAGGGTAATTTCAATTCCCTCAGGGAGCTATGTGGCAATGTTAAACCTGTCATATCCTTGGCAAGACAAACTGGTACACTACATACATCGTACTTACAATACACATACATAACACTACTTTAGTCTCATCTACACTTGGTGGGTGTGGTCTGTGAGCTACCTTCTTCTAGGAGGCCAAAGCTGAGGAGGTGGAAGGGGCCAGAGTTCTTGGGATCCACATCCTGCAAGAGGCCGAGTCCTCGGGGCCAAGGTGTTCATCAGAAAAGACAGGCAGGTGCAGGGGAAGGTGGACCAAGAACAGGCTCCAAAGGAGGATAGGGCCAAGGAGCTACAGGAGCAGGAGGCAGCCAAGAAACAGGCACAGGAGTAAAGGTCCATGAGCCAACCATACTGTTATGGATGGATTCTTCACGTTATTTATCAATTCATCGCTTCATTTAGTCCACATATCCTTTGTCATTTATTCTCCCTACTGGCAACTCACTAGTATAGTACTTTCATTTGTTATAAACTGGGATTTTAAGTTTTTTGACCAACTCGATCTCTTGCTTCAGATTCCTTTTTTATGTTTGTATGTGGCCCAATCATTTTTCATTTCATTTTAGCCCAGTCCTCTCTATTCATTTGTTCTCCCTACTTGTGACTCTACCAGTACTTTAATTTTTTATACACAGGTTTATGATTTTTTTGACCCACTCAATCTCTTGCCCCATCTTGAGCTGATTAGATTTTTCTTACGTTTGTATATGGCAAAGAGCTATTATGAGAAAGTAACCGCGCACTTAGTGTGTCTTATCTGCCTCCCTACTAATTGATTTATACACACAATACCTACATCCCAATTCCCATACGCCAGGTGCGGCTGAGTCTGACTGCAGTGCGCGTGGCCACACCTGCATGCGCATCGATGCATGTCCCAAACCACAAGCGTGTGCACAAAACGGCACATTTAAATAGATTTTCTATTGACAAATAGATCCTGTACACAAAGTACAAAAAGGAATGAGACGAAAAATTCTTAAAATTCTAAGTTTGCATACAGAAGTGGAGTAAAAACTACAGAGACAAAATGAGATGGACTACATCATAACAAGACTAAGGTAATGATTAAATTCCTGTGAGTCATAACATAAGCATTCTATTTTCACTTCGACTGTGCAATATAAGTTACAATTTTGCGGATGACAGCCACTTCGGGGAAAAACTCTATATCCTCCATGGCTTTTACGTGTAGAACGCATATAATGTAATTACGCATTTTTAACGGTCCCATGTGTGTGTGCGTTGTAATGCCTGCGCATGCTCTGTGGCTCCCTATCAAATGAATGGGAGGCTGAATTATGAATATGCTAATGTAACATTTGGAGATTTTTTTTCAGTTGCGAAGCTCAGATGCATTTACATCTCTGTGGTTGTCGTTCTTGCAGCAAGTCCCTGTTGCTCCCTTGCCAATTTTATACCAACATATGACAGATTTGGTATTCAAACTGGTCATTGAAAGACATCTCAAAAACTCTGCTACAACAATGAAACCAAGAATAAGAACAAATATTACAGGAAACGCACTTCGTTATGCATCTGGATATGTTGTTCAGCATGCGGAGAAGAAAATAAAGAAGAACACACTCAAACACAAAGATAAGCTCATCAGTTGTTGTGTGATGCTTCATAAAGATGAAACTAGTGAAAATACCTCAGATAACTTTGAAAACTGGACTGACTTGGTGGACAGAGGAGGGCTATGTCATGTCAAGGAAACTACATTTCAATTGTTTTGTTCATTTGAAGAAGAAGTAGGCCATTACCTTCAGCATGTTTCCTTGCCTAGCATATCTAACCTCAAATCAGAATTTGTGGACAAACTCTGCCAGAGTGAAAATGTACAGTTCTACTGGTGTATTAGCGCAGCAGACTTTGATGTCGATGATGTAGATGTAACTGAGCAGTTGCTAAGAATGTTTGCTGAGCTCTATGTTACAATAAGAGGGTTTTCATATGCAAGTTTGTGGATAGAACAGTATAAGCAGACCCACAAGAAACTAGACTTGGAATTGAGATTGCAATTAAGAAAGTAAAATAATTGTGTCAAACATCATCTACTTAATATTTTTACAGTCCGATCCTTTATTGAGGTCACAAGATTTCTCTTTGAAATCCCTGGGGTCACTGTCTTTTTAAGTGAGAAATTATCACAAGATCCCCTTGAGAAATTTTTTGGCTGCCAGAGACAGAGAGAGAGATCAAGTGAGAATCCCACTGTTGCAGACTTCGTTAAAAACACTCAGGCCTTGAGATTTATCAACTTGACATGCGGAGATGTTTCCTGAGGCAATTATAGAGGGAATAAACACTACATAGATGTGGAAAAGGACAGTGTGCCACTACCAAAGAGGAGGCACTGTCATAAATAAGTCATTTATTGCATATATGTAACAGCACATTGATACAGAGATCATCTAATAGTTATTCTCATCTATATACAGTTTCTTTTGAAGACTCTTTGAGCGCTGGGTTAATTTCTTGTGGGTCTGCTTATACTGTTCTATCCACAAACTTGCATGTGAAAACCCTCTTATTGTAACATAGAGCTCAGCAAACATTCTTCACAGCTAATGGCCTCGGTGAAGGATCTGAAGAGAGGGAAACTTCAAACTGGAGTAGATGATTATTAATGTCTGCTAGGTTTACAAAGCCAACTAGAGAACCATTGTGCTTATCATAAACCAGATCCTCTTTGATGTAGACCTCGTCAATAATCAGCCCAACATATCTGTTAGCAGGGAATAGGGTAAGAGTTTTACCTAAGCTAACTACAGTGGCTGGCAACTGATTGTCTATCAGTTTTCATGGAGACAAGTGCATGTTATGCATTACAATGAACCACATTAGGTTTTGCAAATTCTAATAGTGCATTTACACTACAGTGAATCCTCCTGGATCCAAACCTCGATTAACCAGATCCTCGATTATCTGAACAACCCAAGCACTCGATTACATCATAGTATTTCCGTAATGCACATGCGCAAAAGTAGTAAGCGCGTACATGGAACTTTTTGACATATGTAGCGTACTGTTCGCTGCAAGCAGTGGTCTAGTCTCTGGGTCTTTGAAGACGCGATGCAATCTAATGCATCTTGTACATAAGAAAATAGCTCGGGATGCTGCTTTTAGGAGTCTTCGGCCTTGTCAATCACTCATTTTCATACACTCGTGGTTATGTATGCTATGGTGTATAAATGCATACAATGTCCGTATGCTTGTAAGTGTCACTTATCCGAACAAAAATGCCGAAGCACACAACCAAAGGGGTTCGGATAACTGAGGATGCACTGTATGATGGTTAAACCCAACGTTAACCGAAGTTAATGAACTCTGGCCGATCGGCGGCATGCATGCGCATGCATAAGGAGCACACGGTGTGCCATGCACAGCTTGCCGGTCAGCCGTTGCCAGCTGGCAGTTAGCTAACTTGCTGCGTTTTTTTGCTTTTCTTCTTGTCTAACGAGACTAAGTTGGCACAGGAGGCTGGTATGAGCTCTTGTATAACGGGAGGTGGGGGCTGCCTCTCCCCATGGAGCAGATCAGGATGGCACGTCTGCCTACCAAGGTGTCACTCAGCTAGTAACGTCCGCCGTCTATCTATCACTCTTAGAATCTCATTTATTCTTTGGCCCTTGTGGAACATCTGTAAGTTATTTCTAGGGTTGTGGTGTCAGCTGGCAGGTCCAGTAGGGGCAGTCATGCCACCGCTTAGGCGAGGAGGCCGACGGCCCGTTGGGGCACATCGGCGTGGGTGCGATCGGCCTCCACGCTGGCTGCCCTTCGTCTATGATTAGCTTGCAGGTGGCTTTCTATATAGTATCTGTCTAGTATATATATAGCAACCAGCCATTATTAGCGGTGATTGAGATGCCGACCCGCGAGGGTGCATGCCCGAACCATTAGTCACATCCCCGTTTACGGTTGGTGGGCATGGCCGATTGCTGCTTTCCCCCGTGTCACTTCTGCCGGGTGGCAGGCACATCTAGCCACCTTTGGGAGACTATCATCAGGCCTATAAACAGCACAGCCACAATCATGCTCCGTGCAATATAGCAGTCATTCGTTTAAGCACCGGGTTGCAGTTTGCACTGCCCCATGGCGGGGTTGTGGTGAATTGGGAGCCATTGAGCTCCATGCACATAGTCATTCATTCAAGCATCGGGGTGCTCAGCTTTGCAGGTTGCCCCATGGCAGGGTAGTATTACAGCACCACCATTGTGGCGAGTCGGGAGCTATTGAGCTCTATGCACACAGTCATTCGTTCAAGCATCGAGCTACTTAGCGTTGCAGGTTCCCCTACAGCAGGGTAGTATTACAGCACCACCAATGTGGCGAGTCGGGAGCTATTAAGCTCCATGCACACAGTCATTCGTTCGAGCACCGGGCTACTCAGTGTTGCAGGTTGCCCCACGGCAGGGTAGTATAAAGTGCCACCACTGTGGCGAGTTGGGGCTACCGAGTCCGTGCAAGCAGTCATTCTTTCGAGCACTGGGCAGCTCAGCGTTGCAGGTTGCACTGCCCCATGGCAGGGTAGTATAAAGCACCGCCATTGTGGCGAGTCGGGGGGCTACAGAATCAATGCAAGCAGTCATTAGTTCGAGCTCTGGGCAGCTCAAGTGTTCCAGGTTGCAATGCCCCGTGGTGGGGTAGTAAGAAGCATCGCCCAATAAAGCAAGTCGTGGACTATCGTGCTCCATGCAAGCAGTCATCTGTTTTAGCATGGGGTTGCTCAGCATCGCAGTTTGTACTGCCACACTGCGAGGTAGTATGAAGTGTCGTCCATGGCAAGTGGCTATTGTGCTCCATGCAAGCAGGCAAGTGGCTATTGTGCTTCATGCAAGCAGGCATTTGTTTGAGCACCGGATTGCTCAGTGTTGCAGTTGGCATTGCCTCACTGCAGGGCTGTATAAAGCACTGCCTATTGTTGCGAGTCCGGGGACTATCGTGCCTCGTGCAAGCAGTCATTTGCTTTTAACACGGGTTGCTCAGCATTGCAGTTCATTCTGACCCACGGCTGGGTTATATAAAGCACTGCCCATTTCAGCAATTTGGGGCTATTGTGCTCCATGCAAGCAGACATTCGTTGAGCACCGGGTTACAGGGTGTTGCAGGTTGCACTGACCCACGCCAGGGTAGTAGAAGGCATCACCCTTTGTTGCAAGTAGGGGGTTATTGTGCTCCATGCAAGTGGTGGTCACTCGTTTAAGCATGAGGTTGCTCAGCATTGCAGATCATATTGCCCCATGGTGGGGTTGTATAAAGTAGCGCCCATGGTGGCAAGTCAGGGCTATGGTGCTCCACGCAAGCAGCCATTTGTTTTGAACATCGGGTTACTCAGCATCAAGTTTGCACTGCCCCACGGCGGGTAGTATGCGGCATCACCAACTGTGGTGAGTGGAGGGCTTATCGTGCACCACGCAAGCATTCATTTTGGTTTAAGCACAAGGTTACTCAGCGTTGCATATGGACCCACGGCTGGGTTGTATAAAGCACCCACTGCAGCAAGTCGGGGGCTATTGTGCTTCACGCAATCAAACTTCTGCTCGGATTACTCAGCGTTGCTGTGTTACGGCGGGGTATCAATACCCATTTTGGTGTTACCCAGCATTACAGTTCAGGTTGCCCCGCGGCAGGTATAATAAGTACCCATCGTTGCGTGCGCAGTGAGCTAAGGGATATTATGCCCCATGCAAAGAGTTATAGTTGGAGCATCGGTTGCTTGTTGATGCAGCTCGCACTGCCACACAATGGAGTAATAGACACACCGCCTATCGTGGTGTGCAGCTCAAAATTTCCCAAGTATACTAGAACAAAGGCAGTGCCTATTGGGTGTGCCCAACCAAGGACTATTGGGCTACATTGCGCAGCTTCGCGACTCATACTGCCCCTAACCTAGCATAAAAGAACCCCCCAGCAGGGTGTATCCACTTACTCTCGTATAAATATTTAGGTCGCCTGGTGGGATGTGAAGGTTGAGTATCCATAGAGGGATCTTTTGGAAAATTCATTCTCTTGTGATTCTACCACCTTCTTGGTGCTCTTAACCCTCTCCTCAAGAAAGAAGAAGCTGAGAAGTTGCATGGTGGGATCAGGAGGCTACAGCTAAAAGTGTTACGTCTTCCAAAGAGAACGATGTCAGCTTTCTTCTATGTTTCTCAACTCCATTGTTCCTGTGTTATCTGTATGGCTAAATTCCTGACAAGAAAGGATAAAATGTTTTTGGATGTTGCATGGGCCTCACTTCATGCAAATGTTAGACTCCGCCAGAGGTCCCCAGATCCCCTAACCAATAATACTGCACACTTCCTCAATAATCCTCCATTTGCTCAAGGAGCAATGCTGGTCTAATGAAAGCACTAAAGTGCAAACCCTCGGCGCAAGTATAAAGGCTCAGCTGCTAGATGGACTGCATTGCTTCAAACATATACCAGGAGGGTCCGAGCTTACCGTAGTGCTTTCAATTAAAGCAAAGGTCGGAGCATGCGCATACATCTACGCTCACTGTGCGCAGCTGGGAGCACCACGTAGCCATGCTCCACGTAAAAATGGCTGACTGTTTGTACACGTACTACGGGGAGCGGGCCGATCTCCACAGCGGAGCATTTTCAGCGAATTTCACTCTGAAGATATTTACCTGGTGAGTCAGTGATCATTTTCAGAGCGTAGGGATGATCATAGTGTGAGCTAGTCCCATGACAGACAAACAGACAAACAAATAGACAGGAGCAGTACAATAACCCTCGCTGCACATGCGCGCCAAGGGTTAATGAGTGACCGGCACAATAAAATTTTTCTGAGAGTCGTTCGAGCCATCCCTCCTATCCAAGGAGATGATTTCTTAGATCAAAAAAATTCTGAAGAGTCCCAATAAGTTACGACCAGATATCTTTGTAATCAATAAGCAAAATAAATTTGAAACCATCCCCTTCGAGTCATCTGTGGAGGCTTTAACAGTTGCCAGGAGAAACAAACTTTCAAAGCATTCTCCTCAAACAACTTGGCTTGGTGAATCAAGAGTAGTTGAGACATCTGTACATGCCATTGCTGTTGGTTCACTTTCACTGGGATGCTGGGATCCAGCAAACAGCAATGCCCTTCAAGCTATTGGCATAGGAAAGGAACCACAGCAAACTGTTTAAAATATTGTGTGTTGTGGATGCTCTAGCTGGCTCCAGAGACTGCTAGATCTGCCAGAAATTCTCTACCCCGTTAATAATCATCAGTCTATACTTATATTGTCTAGTTGTGTCTTTATATTAACGTATGTATCATTTGGTGATTTACTTTTTGTCATTTCTTCCTCTCTGAGAGGGGCAGGAGCTAGACATAGTTCACACTTATTTCTTGGTTTAATGCCCCATCTTTTATGAAATGGATTTTAGAAATTTGACATGTGCAACAAGGACAGGTCTCATCAATATTGTTATATTGCTGCACAAAATTGTATCATCTTGTGTCGAGGATAGCAAGGTAAGAGCTAGTGCCATAGGACTAGGGCTACAACTAGGGGAAAAGTGTAGACTTTGATCTCTGCACCGCTCGTGTCTTATATACCGTGTGGAAACTGTCAGATCTATGTTATCCCCAACCAACTTGTACCCAGAGTGATCTGATGATGTAACAGCAATTGCACTGCCCTTCCAATTGTTGTGGTATCCTCTCTTAACTTGCAGTACTATTTTTGCTACTGTATACACATACAACTATTAATTACACCCATTAAAGTGCCTCACAGGCTAGAAGATAGTTGGGTATCAGATACAAGTAAAGAGGAGCCTCGTTTTGAAGTAATGTGTGAGTATGGTGGATGAGAGACACACACTCTGAACTATGTGAACTTATATTGTTTGCACTCTACTCCTTTGTCTAGAGCTCCAAGGTGGGGCGTTGCCTTTTTAGTAATAATAAGTCATATTTTATGCTCTCTAACTAATAATGTTAATTACCTCTGTAATGTCACCTAATATATATATATCAGCCAGTGTGTCTCTCCATTGTAGTACAGACTTATAATGGTTACTACCAAGGGTGGTAACCAGTGCGGTTGTTGCTTGATGAGAGGGGCTCACATTAACCTTATGTAATCTCTGAAACACCTTTGTGTAACATTACGGTATATTAACAGGTTTACCTTATACCCCCACTGTTCACCTGTTTCCTAGAGTTACCAGGATACAAGATAAGAGATCTTCTGCACAAGACACTAGTGGGTGATATGTGTCCATAGAGGTACAACATGCATGGAAGCATCAGTCAGAAGTAGTCTTTTATGTCTGTCTTCTTTCACGTTCTCATCACACCCAACACAGTACTTATTTGCTGCCATACCAAGCATGCATCACGGAAGACTTATGAGCTTCCTGGTTTAGTGTGTAAACGAATAGTGTATATGTACATGCCGGGAACATGTGAGTGTGTATATTAATGACATTCATATTTAATCTTTAATGCCATTCATATTTGTGGTATCCACATTACATAATGCCACATTCCATAGCTACAACTCTATGATGCTGCGTTGACCAGACCCTTTCCTCTAGGGTGCGGCTACAGCAGACAACCTTGACACATGCTAATGCTTTAGAGTTCTTTTGTAGTAGTCCTTGCTCCATTATTAAAATAAGCAACCAAACACTGAGTTACACTGCTCAAGTGCAGCTGCGCTACATTGACGTCCAGGGAAACACCGTGCATGTGTTCTTGCCATGTTAAATTTCATCCTGTGCTCTGCTAGTGCAAAATAATCAAATATCTCTAAACTCGAGCTAGCCCAATATCCTGTCCTTGGTTAATGAATGAAATTAAACTAGACACGAAACATTCCCAAGTGTAAACACACTATAATGCTAGCAGGTTAGATATGTATCAACCGCTTTCTGAAGTTTCGGTCCAATTTAATACGTTGCCATGACAACTAGATGATATCATTAGCTAGGTTAACGTAATCTTTGATACAGCTTGGTAGTCAGAGACTTTAATATTAGAAAGTCATACAAACAACATTATTTACAGGTTTTTGTTACCTGAGGTTGTTCTTTGCTGTTTACAAACATGCAACGTTTTTCACTACAATTATTGTTGTATTGACATACATAAACATACTAAGTTTTCATGTCATAAGTAACAAAAGTCTTGCTGAGTTATTTAAAGAAATGTGTCCTCATCATAATGTTTTGCCTCGTGCAAATAAATTACTTACCTTAAATCAATATCAACATCAAAATTCATACTGCAGTAGATGAAGAGGATCCCAACACATGCAAAGTTTTAGTTTCATACCACCCTCGGTTTTTTTGTAACTCAAGTACAACCAAAGAATAACGAGGATAATAAGGATGAGAACGATAATTTTGGTTTTTCTTTAATAATATTGTAAACAATAATGCCACCCCTCATTATCAGACTCCACAAACATGCTCATGTGGTCATATTTTTCTGATGTAACATGAAGGTCTTAGTGATTAAGTACCTTTCCCTTGTGCCCCACACGATACACGTTCCTTTTACTAGTCCTGTTCCATTCAACCTGTGCTATTGACCTCTGAAACGAGGAAGAGAAAAATAACATAATACAATGTCAAGAGAAGACAACACTTTTGCAGTTATTTGATACAGTCATACGATAAACTATCATCATATGGGAGGATATGATTAATATTACAAAGCATGATAATGATATAGGGATGGGAAATGTTTACTATGTGTGAAGCTATGGTAGATGAATTCATTACTTTTCTCCCACTAAGCTAAATAAAAAGTAATGAAGTTAAAACCTTCTAGTTGTCTTCCAGAATGTTTGCAAACAGGTTTGTTTCCAAACTTTGTGACACGTGAGCGCTTAGACTGCCATATATTGTGACGTCAGAATCCGTGAAGCCGTCTCAAAGTCACGAAGGATTCTTCACGTCAAAGTAAATACCACAGATGTTTCACCTACCCACTTACGTCTACTCAGTGGGTTCTAGAATATATTCTTTAAAGAGTCAAGACTTTGTGTACCTCTATAGAGTGTGCCAGGGCTCCTAGACTAGGACGACTTAGGGATCTAAACTTATCAGAAGTGAAGAGAGTTAGTGCTTTGCATATGCTTACCTCAGTGTATATTTAGCTGTTGGAAAGCTATATGGCTAAAAATGCTTCAAAAATGCCATTTTATGTACTCTGTTTGTGAACTTACTACAGTTGCACAAGCACCTTGACTCAATGCTTGTGTATGTTTTGTTGAAAGGTAGTAGTGACCATATCACCTCGGCACCATCTCTCCTCATCTATACTGTCCACTATCGATAGTGGTGATCAGAACATTTTTCTGTTATAGGTTAGATGAAAGGAATGCTATTCAGTCTACTGGAGTCAGTAATAATACTTCTCTTTCCAGTTACAACAATCAAATGACCTCCAAGATCGAACAAGTAAATATTCAATTGCTAGATAATGTCTGTATCGGTAAAACGTGTGATTTGTTGTATATAATAACATGATGATTGTGGGATTGACCAACAGCTGTTACGCAAGCCTAATGTTCTACATATGCTCCATTTACGTTAAAATATTTGGCATGCAATAACTACTATCTGTAACCTTGGTAACATAGCAGTGTACTAGAAGATTGGTCCAAGTAAGCGACGAATAAATTTGAATAGGTATGCTGCAGAACAATAAATACACTGCATAATGCACATTATCTCCATCCAGGCATTGCCCTATATAGGTACAAGAGATGCACAATTGATTAAGCTATCAAGTGACACATCAAAACCTACTTTTGCAACTGTATTAGTTGCAAGAGAGCCAGTACTTTCTATGTAGATAGCTCAGAGCCATAGCTATAGCTAATGCTGCGTAAAAACTGACTATCATCATCACATAGAGTCTGATAAGCTTCACAGAGCTGGGCAAGATAAACTCAGCTGTTTCAATGTACGAAAGTCAACTGAGAGGGCATGAAGATGATGTTGTCATACCACCTCTGGCTAACTCAATGCTAGATTTGATGGTTAAGGGTCTATTCAGTGATTTCCACTTCCCTTATGCCAGTTCCCATGTGTCACTGTGACTGAAAGTCAACTCTTTCCCATTCTATGAGAGGCAGTAAGCAGACTAGAGTTGAATGGGTTCAAAGCGCAGGGATTAACATGCGAAAGGTCTCACTGCAAACAGGAGACTCTTCAACCTACATGGAACTTACGGCAGTTTAATCAATATGGCAGAAAATCCTTACATGTGATACATGTACACCTCTTATTCATAGCAGTTGAAGTATCTACAAAATGTTTCGTTAATATGTTCATTGGGTTACTATGCAGCTTATGTTCTTTCAATTATTGAGCCAGCTTATGTTCTTTCAATTATTGAGCCAGTGTGGTTTCCACTTTCATTATACTAGAATAGAAAGGATATTCAGTGGGACATCTCCAGCAAGTATACCATGCCAATAGATCGGAAACATCTCCAAGACTTCCACTCATCCCAACACTGAAGTTCAAACACCTCCATTTGGCTAACTTTAGCAAGATATGGGTTGACCTCGAGACACAGGTATTGAATACAATATATATTCCTTATGAATTTAAATTATATTTAATTTAGGTAATGAGTAACTCAGTATGCAAAGCCCTAGAACTTGTAGTCGGAGAAAGGCAAAGAAAACAGCCTGTCCCACTGAGTGCAGGAAAGGATGGAAGAAATGCATTCAAAAATCCAGATAGATCAGGCAATAATTTCAGATTGAAAGTAGAATTTTCTATCATCAAACCATTTTGTCCATAACAATATCTAGTGGCTATTCCTGGGTTATACAACACAGTGGGAGGAGAAGGTGAAGGAGAGAGAAGGGTTTTCAAACTCAGAGAGAGAAAAAGTGCATGATGTTGTCCAGAGAAACAATAACTTGGATCAATATCACAGGTAAAACCATAGGAGAGCGAATAACTACTATCCTTGCCATACATAGTTCACTCACTTGTTGAGATGATGAGGTACATATTAACCATTCCTGGCATCACTTTTTCCTGAGTAACAAGATTTGCCAGGACTCTATGGAGAACTTCTTTGGTCAACAGTGGCAGAGAAGACAATTACATGAAAATCCATGCTTACTCAAAGTTATGAAAAATACCCAAGATCTGAGAGTGGTTAACGGTACATGCTGTAACATCAGAAAAAATTGGAGAGGTGGAAATCTTGGGGAGTCACTAAACACTGGACTGGACTGGAATACTGGAATGACCTTTTAACTCATTGCTCACACGCATCTACATAAACTGTGTGTCAGGGATCTCTATTGACTACAGTGGAGTGCTCTACCACCCCATTTAATTGACCCATACAATACCAGGCACTTTGCGTAGACAATGCTGTTTAGATAGGCAACTACACACCCTTGATTGCCAGAACTGAGGCGACTTTATGTACAGGAGCGCGCTAACCAGTCCGCCTCTACAATACCTACGTGATGATAAGAGCACGAAAGAAAAAACTGGTGCCTGGCAATAGCGTGAGTATTAGGTTGCAGTTTAGTGCGAGCAAGTGGCTAAATTTCAGAGTTGGAGTGGTGAAACTAATAAGGACAGTCCGGTACACCTCCTATGTACAAATTTCCAGGTAGACTCTAGCCGAGGAGGAGTGTAGCCAGCGAGATATCTAACTTTTTGTAGTTTTAACCACGTTTCCTTACAGGTTTTTAGGCTACTGTAAGCCTTGCAGTCAGGCTGAACATGAGACTCTTGCTGTGATCTAACCAATTACGTACAACCAGGTATGCAAAAAATGAGTTGAAAGGTCATTCCAGTCTGTCAGTAAACTAGTGGTATCTTCGCGGTCTGTGTAGTACCACATGGAAGGAAACAGGGCTAGTGAGGATGGATGGTCATTGTCTAGCTTTTAGCAAATACAACACTCCTTTCCTTGAAAAGTTCAAGTATTCAAGCTGTATTTTTTAATTGAGATTCTATCATCCCTATATCATGAGTAGAAAGCTGAACCACAGCTGGTAGCACTTTAACTAGGGTATGACCAGCAGCGTCATGTGAAAGCCATCTCGTATTGAGAGGATTCTTTTGTTTTAGCTCTGGTGTTTGAAGGAGTTGCTCAATCTCATTCAAGCCATTCATTCACAGAACTGTTCTAATAAAAACAAGAGTTACTTGAGGGTTGGTGTAAAGGTTTTAGATAAGTATGCAACATTACCACGAGCTTGGCTTGCAACCAAGGCCAGTCTATGCAGTGTTCTCCCCAGGCATCAAAAGGTGCATCAGTGAAGGACGCCTTCCTAGAATTTGGCATAGCGGCCGATACGCCTTAGTTATACCATCTTAAAGCTTTGCGTATGCGTGCCCTGAGACCTCGCCTACTAACTACTGCACGTGTGAGCAAGAAATGGCAGCGAAAAGGAAGCAGCGGTCATTGTCGGTGGTTACTGCAGGCACTGCTACCAAGACGCGGAGAACAGGCATCGATCCCAAATGGCACAAAGATTTCCCTTGGATTTTACCAACAGAGGATGTGGATGGCATGCTCTGCTCCGTGTGTCGTAGGCACGCACGACGTCCAAGAAAATCTGTTGTAGGGAAGGCCATATGGACTGATGTACCTTGCCGCACGATTACACGACAAGCACTCTTAACGCACGGTCAGAGTGACAGCCATATTGATGCTCTAACAGCTCTATCATCATCGCACAGAGACGGCGGAATCCGTATCGCATTTGAGAGAGTCGTCTCCGCCGAGAGAAAGGCCATGCTTGGTGCGTTAAGGTGTATGTACTTTCTTACAAAACGTGAAATACCACATACAACCAACTTTAGTCCTCTGTGTGAGCTGGGCAAGGCACTAGGAGTGCAATATTTAGAGG
>JAODVQ020021667.1:9294-19842 GCA_025400075.2 Phenganax stokvisi
GGAGGTCAAGTAGTACACAGCTTGTGTAGAAATAGTGTCCCTTGTAGAATCTGTCCTTATCTCGGAGGTCAAGTAGTACACAGCTGGTGTATAAATAGTGTCCCTTGTAGAATCTGTCCTTATCTCAGAGGTCAAGTAGTACACAGCTGGTGTAGAAAGAGTGTCCCTTGTAGAATCTGTCCTTATCTCGGAGGTCAAGTAGTACACAGCTTGTGTAGAAATAGTGTCCCTTGTAGAATCTGTCCTTATCTCGGAGGTCAAGTAGTACACAGCTGGTGTATAAATAGTGTCCCTTGTATAGAGGGCCACTTTCTATTTTTGAGGTCATTAGAGTTATATGAGGAAGGATACACAAAAATGTGTTCTTTGTAGATAGGTCTTCCCTTTCTTTTAGATCTATATGTGGGGTATGTAGAAGTGGTGTTCCTTGCAGAGAGGTTGTCCGATTTTTGGAGGTCATGTGGTACATAGCTCTATCGGCATGAAATAGACACATGGTGTCCGATCCAAAGAAGTTGTCCTATTTTCACATTTTCAGAGGTAAAGAATTAGTGCAAGTAGTATGTATTTAGACAGTTTGTCCACTTTAGAGAGGTTTTCTCTATACCAGGTGTCCAATAATCAGAGGTTCCACTGTGTAGATAGGATGCAGGTTGTTTGTATGTGTACATTATAATCTTTTCCTCTATTGGGCGTTTGTTTAATAAATACATTTCCCGCCTATTGAGAGTTTATTAATGGTATTTTCCTCTATTGGGTGTTAGTTTAATAAATATCTTTCCCGCCTATAGTTTATTCACCTGAAAAGAACGTTTCCTATTATTATAGTGTGTGTGAAATTGCCACAGAAAGTTATGTAAAACATGTTCCATTGAAACGGAGAATTACTCTAGCATGGCTCATTTGACTGTAATATCAATATAAGTTACCCCCTCAAACACTCTTTGTTCTATATATGTATCCTTCTTAGATTAGACCCCGTTCACACGATGTGGGGTGAACCCAGGTTGTATGTGGGATGATCTGTTTACATGAATGACAATACTGGGTCTGACCCGTTTCAGACCCTGGGTTCGACCCGCTTTCCTTAGACTTGTATATACTATATCATATCCTAGGTGCTTGTGAACAGAACCCGGAGTTTGGCCTACACAAGTAGATAAAAGAGTTGCATGTGAAGTGGGTATTACAGACACATCTATAAGTATGATCCCTAACTACCTGATTGTGTATGTTGTTACCTCAGAAACTTATGTGTTAGCTAGGGTTACAGTTACAGTTATAATAATCATAATATAAAGAAATTAAAATATTCTTCTGGGCTTAGGAAAAATTTGTGACATTTATATATTTAATATGCTCTGCCTTCAAACACGTATACGTAGATGTGAGGAGAGATGGAGCCAAGGAGGAGGTGGAGGTGGAGGAGGAGGAGGAGGAGGAGGAGGTCGGGGGAGAGGAAGAGAAAGAGAAATGGACAAAACAGAGAAAGAAGAGGAAAAGTTATGTTGGTGTGCATCAAATGGAGATCTGGGCCAAAGATCACAGCGATAGTTCGTCATCTTCATCAGAAGAGGATGAGGAGGACGAGGAGGAGGAGAGACGTTCATCTGATATGGAACTTTCAGCTGAGGACCACACTGCTGGACAACTCTATCTGGAAGTTGGTTAGTGGACATATTTGTATGTATAATATAGTGCAGTGAGTGAAATGAGATTTGATGCTATGTGTGTGATCAACGGTGATGTGCGTGATCAACGTGATGTGCGTGATCAATGTGATGTGCGTGATCAATGGTGATGTGCGTGATCAACGGTGATGTGTGTGATCAACGTGATGTGCGTGATCAATGGTGATGTGCGTGATCAACAGTGATGTGCGTGATCAACGTAATGTGCATGATCAACGGTGATGTGCGTGATCAACGTGATGCGCGTGATCAACAGTGATGTGCACAATCAACGTGATGTGCGTGATCAACAAAGAATTATATCAATAATTTTCTGTTTTGCTACATATATGATTAGTCAGTTTCATTTGTCATTGTTACATTAACTTACACAATGAAGGTATACAGTATAATGATAATAATTTGGTTCTGTATATGGAGATACATACAGGAATGCACGGTGGTAATGATGTATGTGCATTTAGTAAATTGATATTTTATTGGAATGCACACTACATTATTTTAGTATGGCAAATGACTACAATTATTGTATATACTCTTAGAGGAGCCATATATACTATGAAACCATCTCTAGCATAAAATATGGCGCAGAAACTATGTCCTAAGTAGGGCATACACTATAGAATTTATTTACTGGGGACATAGGTTAGTATAATTAGTGATAACTCATATGTTTGGTTGATACTTCATGTAAGGAATCACGAAATATGTTAATGAAGTAACAACCCATATGATACTCTTGAGTGGCATTTAGTACTTAATTCTATTGTCTTGTGAAAGAAGAAGGGGACTAGTTAAAATGCTGTAATCACTCTACTAAGGCTCTCTCTCTTGGCAGTCATTCTGAGTGAGTGACTGGTGCTTCAGAAGAGCCTTGAGTTATTTGGTGTGCAGACTAAGGCTTAGTATTCTCAAGGCATCGGCTGTGAATTGCTGTTGGAGAGTTACATAGAGGAGCTATGGTCGAACTGAGTAAAGTTTTTTATTCCAGTCGGCAGACCAGCTTCATCATTTTTCTTTTGACTAAACCTTCCGTTTCACCATAATCACTGCAGTCTAGATCTTGTCTGATTATGCGTTACTTAGAAAACACGTAGAGTGAGGACCTGAATTCTAACCATCTACACTTACACCACCCATGCTTGGACAGTTGCTCAGCTGATAGTTGTAGACTCTCTCGCTCTGTTCAATGATTAGCCTCAATGAAGCATGAAACATCGAAGTTGTAACCACAATCACTACTTCATCAAGGTGCACCTTGGCTTTGTAGGCCCAGTAGGCACGGGTGACGGGACCCCGCGAACTGGCCATGGGAACAGAGATTACATAGTGATAATAAGTGAGTTGTATATCATAATAGATGAGTAATGGTTATGAGGAGGAAATGCATATTGTGCTCACTCGGTGGATTTCCCCTTCTCACAGTTGCCAATAGCAACCCAGGAAGTAGTATGTGTAAAACCAACTTCCACTAACACATTAGGGTTGCAGGAGGGTTACTAATGATATTCATGAGTGATATAACCAGTGTAAACTGCTCTACACTGCCCAAAGCCACCATTGGAATGTATTGAGAAATCATGCTATAGGATGTATTAGTATACATAGGTGATATAGAATAGAGAGAGAGGGGGATATTGTGTGTGCCAGGTCTTCCCTTTAGACTGTATGGCAGTGGGTGTCTTGTCACTTCCTTTGTATTCGATTCCTACACAGTATGATCCCACTACAATCTATGTCTGTGAGAACATTACAACATTTTACTTTATGACACAATTTTACTTTCTAATCGTACGGATGTGCTATATATAGTAAGCATTGATGTAAGGCATCAATGGTTATATATAGGCGCTGTGAATGAGTGTTGTAATGGTACGTACATAGAGCGTGAGAGAGCAATAGTAGTGTTACTAAAGATAGAACGAACCAATCGAGCCTGACTTTGCCATACAACCATATTTTGCCAAAACGATTGTGCATGCTCTATGTAAATTGTGGGCATTTATTTTTCTAATGCTGCACGAGCTGTAGGAACTACATATGAATATAATTAGTAAAAAATTTCAATTCCAACGCCTTCTCGTGGGCCAACAATGTTCTACGTTCTCCTAGTATATTATAATACGCAAGCCCAGGGTACAATGTATAGTAAAACCGAACACACCTCAATAGTGGACACCATGATAAAACGGACCAATTTCTATGTCCTAACTACATATCAATACATTAGTAACCCCTCCAGAACCTGCTATAACGGGTCAATATTCCTGGTCTCAAGTTGTCTGTTATAGAGAGGTTCCACTGTAGTATGGTGTTGACATAATGCACTGTCTGATAATTTCCGTGGTTACATTCCTTCCTGTTGCTAGGAGATAGGAGATGTATCGAGTGATTATCCCATGTTTGTGGGAGATTGTGTGATTTGCATAATTGTAGGTACTGACCTTGTCTGCTGTGTTGTATAGTGATGGGATGTTGTTTTAATAAGGAGCATCTTCACTGATTATATGTCATCTGCATCCTCTCCCTAAACCCCTTTTTGCTCTCTCCATCCTTTTAGAGAAACTTGTTTCCGTGTGGTATTGGTGGTACTGGACATACCTATGGCCCACCGTGTCAGGTTTAATAAGTCCAGGAGTTCCCCGACCCCTGGAGAATGTATTAGCCAATATCGTGCTGAAAGCATGAAATATCATAGGTAACGTATTATTACTTAGCTTCAAGAAAGATATACGTAGATAATCTGACCCCCTCGTCATTTTACATGACGAAACACGAATGTATACAAAGAGAAGCAAGGGAGAGGACACTGGGTTCCCAGCCTTGAGAAGCTTCAAGAAAGATATACATACGTAGATAATCTGACTACCTCGTCATTTTACATGACGTAACACAAATGTATACAAAGTTTAGCAAAGGAGAGGACATTAGGTTCCCAGCATTGAGAAGCTTCAAGAAAGATATACGTAGATAATCTGACCCCCTCGTCGTTTTACATGACGAAACACAAACGTATACAAAGAGAAGCAAAGGAGAGGACATTGGGTTCCCGGCCTTGAGAACTAGGAAAGCATGTAATCCAGTGAGTGTTAGTATATAGTTAGACTGCAATAGTTAAAAATGGATTTATTCATAATTGTAAAATGTTTTGCCACTGGCTGATTTTGTCATGGATAGTGAACCTTGCTTATGTTGTAATCGTCCTGCAGCACCGGCCAATTGGTGGAGGGCTGCATTCAGAATTTTGCTTGATGGGGGGGTTTTAAATTTTAAGTATCGTTAGGAGGGACAAACAGACTCTTAATTATAATGATATTTTGGTTTCCAATGGGGATGAAAATTCACTCAGGAGTGAATCAGAAACTCTCTCTCACTGACAATCCTCTCACTAACAGTTGACAATTCCACTGACAGTCTTACTCTTTAAAAGAAACTAGATAGATTGTCATTGTTCTCGATTGCTATTCATGACTGAGCATTCTCTGTCTACCTCCGAACTAACCAACCAAAAATTATTACTACTACCCTACGACACTGAACTGACAGTCCAAAGGATTAGTAGTCAACATTTGTATGTAGTATTGTAAAGAGCATCCTTTTGTGAAGTTTCCTACTACTGTTGGTTCCACTGTTTCAAAGGAAATTAAGTCGACAATTGCAATTGATGAAATCTCCGAGAGCATCCTTTTTTCTGGCTCCCAAACTGACCAGAAGTCACTTCCGCAGGCAGTACCTCTCGAGTCCCTCTTGTTTGGGAGGAAGAGAGGTCTGTGTACAGTGGTTTGTACCTGCATCCTCTGAGTACTGTTAAAATAGTCCCTCTCTCCCTCTCGTACCTCACAATTACACCCACACACATTGCATGTTCAGTAACAATCTTCAGTTGCTATATATAGCATATAGTCCCTCTCTCCCTCCTCACCTGTACCTCACAATGACACCCACACACATTGGACGTTTAGTAACAATCTTAAGTTGCTATATATAGCATATAGTCCCTCTCTTCCTACCTACGTACCTGTGCCTCACAATTACACCCTCGCACATTGCATGTTTAGTAACAATCTTCAGTTGCTATATATAGCATATAGTACCTCTCTCCCTACCTACCTATACCTCACAATTACACCCACGCACATTGTAAGCTTAGTAACAATCTATATATAGCATATAGTCCCTCTCTCCCTCTGCCCACCTATAAACTGTATACATCACACCACAACACCCACATACATTGGAAGTTCAATTACTACTATAATAGTTTACATATTCTCTTAAACCAGGAAGTGGACAGTTTTATAACTCATCTGAATAGGAAATGGTCACTCTGGACCAGGAAGTGGCCAAATTTATCACTCCTACCATAGGAAGTGGACAATACAGTAAAACTCTGAAAAGGAAGTGGATTGCTCTAGTTTTTCTAAGGCTAGGAAGTACAAAGACCATCCACGAATTTGCAAAGTCATTTCTCCCCCACTACATTGTAGTAGATACATACATAGCTGTTGTGTGTATGTATGTAAGTTCATTGACCCTTGCTGCTAATGTTGGGACTGGTATTATAAACCAGTGATATCGACGACCTCACATACTCCAACCATGGCAACTTTAACCCACTATATTCCATCTATTATACTATACTTAACACATGTGACAGCTACATATAATCGATCTTTAATGATTGACCTTTGGTGATTGACCTTATGTGCTTGTATTAAACTTTGACACAAGTGACCTCCTGGCTACTCATCACTATGTATTACATATCCACCCACAGTTTACTAAAGGGGAATTATATGGAGTGGTGTAGAAGTATATACTAAATTTAGATAAGTTACTAAATATAGAGTTTTACTAAAGATGGAAACAACCCATCTAAATATATTATATGGATACAGTGAAATAATGCATATTTAGTTCCACTACAACTGTACTATGTACTACACAATACCTTTACTTTCCTTATTTATGAGGCTAACATACACGGCACGACTTTGTCGCATGGCAACTGTTGAACACAATGTATTTTGATGTAATTTTTATCTTGCGCTTGTCCCACGCAAATTGCACGGAAATAGAACTTTCGTCGCACTGTGTTGCATGTGGCAATAGTCATACCGTGTATGTTATGCTCATTATATAAGGCTACATTTAGAAATGTTACTAAAGGCAGCAAACCAATCAAAAACAATGGGATACAGTGAAAGAATGCAATTTCGTTTTACTAAAATGTAGCCCTTACATACTGCTACACTTACTTTAACTCATGAATCATAACGAATGCACAAATCACAATACAACAACATCCAGAACAGCCTCTTTTTTCAAAGGAAAAAACCAACTGCTCTGGATGACTTGAACGCATGACACTACGCAGACTGGCCAAGTGCTCTACCACTGAGCTACCAGAACTACTGAGTGGGCTCTGTAATAATATTATGCTTAATGTACTCCACACTGCCTTTTCATATCATGTACATCATTCATTACATTCAGCACTTTATAATAATAATATGTTAGTTTCCTGTCATTTCCTGAATATACATTGGTACACGATGCACCTTATTTGTAATATATAATGTTTAGAATGATGTCTATTGGGTAACTGGTATCCAGTGTGTTTGGTGGGGAAGTTCATGTAGAATAATTCACACCTTTTATTATGAGAATTACCCTATCCTGACCTGTCCCCCCATTCAATCAATATAAACGTGGAGTATTAACGTGATGTTAACAGTATATGTAAACACTAACCATCCTGCATTCTCTGCTGTAATCATCCTGCTCTCCTCTTAAATTCTTGACCTTCGTCCAGTAATGCCACAAAGTATTAAGAGGAGGAGCTTGTGTATCTTCCCTATACATATGTAGTGATATCTAGGACAATTGCCTTGTATAGGAGTATAACTTTTACATCTTTCCTTCATATTATGTATTATTCATGTTTAGGATTGCCTAATACTGTCACAATTAAAGCCAGGTTCACTATATTATTATTGTGCGTGGCAATAGAGCAAGAGGAGTAATGTATTGCCGTGTCACACACCGTGCCACGGAATTAGAATTAGATTCTAAGTGTGTGACGTATGCTGCTGGTAAAATTGTGAGCACGGCTTTAGGCACAGTGTTAGTGTTAGACACTCTGTAACAAATATGTATGCGCCTTGTAGGATACAATGATATATAGATGCGTATGCTCTACAGGAGTCACTTGTCTGACATACGTATATATGCATAACAATAAACAAAGGAAGGCAAATAATTCATTATTAGGAACTTTCTGTGGAATTACTCGACATTCCTCGTTCATACATACTTCTCTCTGTCTACCAGTTTCATCAATAGGAATATATCTTAACCATTTCATTTGAATGTTTCACACCCGTGCTAAATTGGAAATATTAATATGCATACTCATCAGTTGTCGGTTGGCCTCAATCACCTCTGGATAATTTTCAGACACCACTAAACTGATCATACCACACCCCTCTCTCTCTATGTTTCTATTAGCTATCCAAAGAATTCTAACTCTCAAATTTTGGTTTTCACCTTACAAACTAAGAATTTTAACCACCACTGAGCTCAGTTCTAATGGAAACACTCACTAACTGATGTGCTCAATAACAAAACATATCACCTGGTTATACAATGTTTATGAAAATCCCATAAACAGCTGTTGCTGTGTATATTCTGAGTCCTTGATCCATAAATGTGTATGTGTGTAGTTCAGCAGTGATTTTCCCAGGCTGAGCATAGTGGTGGGTTAACTTCGTGTTTGAAAAATCTGAGAGTTTTTGAATAGTGTTTTTGTGTGTATTTGTAACACTTTATATAGCTACATATGTGCATTATAGAGATGTGGCAAAATCAAGTACAAATATCGACTGAAAATCCCAGGTAGTTATTAAGGCCGATTATTGTGGGCACATCCCCAGTTTGAGAAAAGTGATGAAATGCATATACATTGCTCATAAAGTCATCATTTATTTTATCATTAAACATAAAGTTTAGAATTGTACACAACGAATGGAAATCTACCACACTATAACCTTATGACTGTGTATCCTTACAACCTGCTTGGGAGAAATTATTTACCAATTCTGTGAAACCTGTCTAATCCGATCACCCTCAGTCCAGTTTCAGTTGGCCTGATTAGACAAGTGGCTGCATTATACAGCTAATGAAGCTATTGAACAGCTAGCTGTCAGGACTTCAGTTTGTGACCAGAATACAGAGGTGACCCCATTACTCGGGTGACCACTAGCTCAGGTTTAACTATAGCTAGATATTTGGATTTAGATGTGGCAGTAGTTGGCAGTTGGTTCAATGTTAAAACATTTGGTAGTAGCCAAGAAAAGATTTTAGCATTTGAGATTAAATTGCCAGGAAAGATTTAGCCCTTTGGATATTTTAGCATTTAGTAGCCAGGAGATAATTTAATCTAAACCACTGTACGCTTAATCTAGGCTGAGTTAGTATACTATAACATACCATCATAACCAATGATAGAGGATGTACAGTACATACCAATAGAAATAGTTGACACTTGTGGAGGAGGGGGAGAACTGCTTGATCTAGGCTGAGTTAGTATGCTATAACAGACAATTGCACATAACCAATGATAGAGGATGTACAGTACATACCAATAGAAATAGTTGACACTTGTGGAGGAGGGGGAGAACTGCTTGATCTAGGCTGAGTTAGTATGCTATAGCACACCATTGCACATAACACATAGTAGAGGATGTACAGTACATACCAATAGAAATAGTTGACACTGTGGAGGGGAGGGGGGAAGAATTGCTTGATCTAGTCTGAACACTGAGTTATATAGTGTGCTATAACATACCATTGCACATAACCCATAGTAGAGGATGTACCAGTACATACCAATAGAAATAGTTGACACTTTGTGAAGGGGAGGGGGAAAAATTGTTTGATCTAGGCTGAGTTTGTATGCTATAACATACCATTGCACATAACCCATAGTAGAGGATGTACCAGTGCATACCCAATGAAATAGTTGACACCTTGCTGAGGGGGAGAATGAGAGCTCCCCTAGGGACTGGGTCAATAGTGTTGAATACACACGGACAGGCAATTGCATCAGTTCTTGCTAGAATTGCAGGTTTTAGCATCATTTGTTTAGAACCCGGCCAGTGTGTATTTTACTGCCTGTATATAGTACATAGACATATATTGAGGTGGTTTAGACATCTCTGCTGCCCCTTCTGAATGTATCGTATTGCATTCAGAACAACATTCGTTTACATTTCAAAGCATAACCTACATCAGTGCAATACATATGTAATGTACATAACGATTATGTATACGTCTTGATTGATGTGTGTACATTAAGTGTAACTGTAGGGTTTGTATGTAAACATTTATGTAAACATGTACTTCATTGTGATTTATTGGTCCTTGACCGGCAACCTAATAGGTTTATTTCCTTGTGATCTTGCTATAAGTAAAACCAACAGTTTTTTGCCCTATAGAAAAGGTGATCCTATCTCAGAGGTATAGAGAGTTTCCCTTGTAGACAAGCTGTCCCTGTCTCAAATCATGGTTAAAAATGAGAGTACACAGCTTAATGGGTGAGGAGTGGAGAGGCTTTCCCTTCTAGAAATGTTGTCCCTATCTCAGAGGTCAAGTATAGTACTCAACTCAATGGGTGAGGAGTAGAGAGGCTCTCCCTTCTAGAAAGGTTGTCCCTATCTCAGAGGTCAAGTATAGTACTCAACTCAATGGGTGAGGAGTAGAGAGGCTTTCCCTTCTAGAAAGGTTGTCCCTATCTCAGAAGTCAAGTATAGTACTCAACTCAATGGGTGAGGAGTAGAGAGGCTTTCCCTTCTAG
>JAODVQ020021986.1:0-20750 GCA_025400075.2 Phenganax stokvisi
AAATAGAGTCTGAGGAGGTAGCTAATTGTATCAGGTACCTAAAGAATAATAAGACTGGGGGTAATGATGGGTTTGTAGGAAAGCTATTAAAGTATGGAGGGGTAGGTATGGAAGCATCTGTGTAATGTAGTTAGGTGGGAGGAGTGTGTTCAACCACGTTGGAGGGTGGGTCTTATTGTTAATCTATTTAAGAAAGGGAATATTGAAGAGCCTGGTAATTATAGAGGTATCACATTGATGAGT
This sequence comes from Phenganax stokvisi, assembly GCA_025400075.2. Taxonomy (NCBI): domain Eukaryota; kingdom Metazoa; phylum Cnidaria; class Anthozoa; order Malacalcyonacea; family Clavulariidae; genus Phenganax; species Phenganax stokvisi. The sequence continues at coordinate 244 of JAODVQ020021986.1, forward strand.
GTTGTAGGAAAAGTCTTTTGTAAGGTAATTCATTATAGAGTTGTTAAGTTCTTTGAATATGTTAAGTGATAGGAGGTGCAAAGAAAGTTATTGGTTGCTCTTCAAACACTTGTAATGAGGCAGTTCACGGTTATAAGGGTATAGTGGAACTGCAGGGTCGTTGGAATAAGGCAAAGCTTAAGTGGTGGTACAATTAGTTTCAATGTCTGAGGATAGATACCCTAGGTAAGTGTTTGATAATGATTGGAATGTTAAGCCTAGAAGAGGTAGACAGAGGAATTTACGGAGTAAAGTTGTGGGTTACCTTTTGGTGTCTTTGGATTCAGAAAAAGAGGAATTGCTTGATAGAATTTAGAAGTTGTTATCGTACTCAGAAGGAATTTTGTGCATGGTGTCAGAGAGCATTAGAAATAGGGATTGTAAGAAGTTTGAAGAGGGTTTAAGTAAATAAGTTAAATGTGAGGTGTATAAGCAATTTTGAAGCGGAGTAGACTTTAAGCAGTAATTGCACTGAGAGTGTGATACAAGCACATGTCTTTTGTTTAACTTCCGTTTAGTTACGCAAAGCCTGAAAAAACAGAAAATAGACACTGTAATAGAGATGTGAGAAAGAAGTGTGTGTTATGTGGAGCCAAATGTGACAGTGGGTTGCATGTGTTGTCGGAATGTTTAGCATATAATAGCATTAGAAGTACCTTTATAGAATCTTTGAGGGTTACTTTAGAAGATAGTTGTTTAAAATTCAAGTCGCAAAATATAATTAGGAAACTAGTATATGTTTTAGGTACTGGGCTTTGGGGTGATGTTGTTAAGTCATTCCTTGAGTTAGGTATTCCTTGAATTCGTCAAAAAATTTACTTTAGCCATGGGGGAATATAAAAAATTATGCCTTTACGATATTAACGTGCAAAGTACTCAATCACAATCCTCGTTTTTTGTTTAACTGGGGACAGAGAGAATTTAAATAGGGTTTCAGAGCTGTATTGTAAGTTTGGTAAGTCGAAGTGTCAGGGTTGAAAGACAGGCACATTATTTTCTCTTTAGCATTAAATTGCTCCCACTTTTGAGCTACTTATTATTATTGAGCCTTTAAAACACGCTAAGCTTAACGCACTGGTAAGCTTTATCTCGCTCAAATAACTTTTTATTCTGATAACATTGGCATTGACATTGGAGCATTGTTCTATCTGGTACGGGATTATATGTTTGCCGGATAATGCTTTTTCTATTGATGAATATCGGCTGTTGTGATTGTTTCACTCCAATTACGAATTATATAACTCAACACGAATAATATAACTCAGTATTATAGGTCCTAAGGCATATCTAATTGAATCCCTGCAATTTAATTTAATGTACAATCATTATCATGACTGTATAACATTACACATGATATGAAATTGATAAAGTAAAGTGCCTTTAACCACGCACATTCTCCCGATCTTTTTTCAGTATTTGAAGACATCCTGAGGATACTCTCAAAAAAATGTATTTACAGCTATAAACCAGTATTGTTTAACACAATAATAATTTTAACCACAAATTTCTCTGATAAAGTCAGTGAAACATTTAGCAATACAGTAAGGATTATTTTGTAATGAAGATGCTTGTTGCCATAGTATTTCTGAGTATATTACCGTACCAGATACTGACTCAAATTTACTAGTTTATAGAATATATATTTTACTGCATTTCTGTATTTTACAGAGCTTTCTATTGCTCTCTATTTCCCACACCATTATTTTTTATCCTCTGTAACAATTTCGTGCTTCTCTTATAATAATATGGATCAAGAATTCTTTATGGATATATTCAAATGCCAAGCTACCTTAAGACATTATGTATTGTATTCACAAAAAGACAGCCTACGTTTTACTTGTCTTCACTTGGAGGTTGCTTAGGTAACCAAACCCGCGTGTTAACTTCTCGTTAGCTCTCCCTAAAAAGCCTTTTTGCGATTAAATAGCTGTTTGCTTCCCCCTTTTGGTTTGAGAAGTAAGAAGATCTCATGAGCTTCCATTTCCTACTAGTTTTGCTGAAGTTCGTTGTCATTTTATATTCTACCGTTAGCGTTTCTTTTAGTTGATTTCCACCCGCGATATTTCTGTAGAAAGCTGCCCCCAATTGTCTACTGAGATGTAGGTAGTGAGTAGTTATATGTAGGAGGCGTTACAGGGCGAATGACGCTTGAGCTTGTAACAGTTTGAGCAAAACTAGCTGATATAGGTCTGTTAGGCTTTACACGGGGAGCTTAGTAGTGGGAGTGAGATCATTCTTGGCTAGTTCTTACTTGTAGAGATAGTAAGGGATTGTCTTCTGATGTGGTGCGTGATATTTCTTTCTGTGTAATAAAGATAGTATGCAGTTATGTATGAGTGTACTCGGTCACAAACAGAAAGTCTTATCTCAGCCAATTGCATATGTTAATAAAATTAATTTTAGCTCTAGTAAAAATGATACTAATAGTAGTGTTGAGCTTGTAGGCAGCAGGGATATATGTAGTAAATTTGCAAGAAATCGTGTGAAGGTAGTCATAGAGAGTAATAGAAAGGACCTTCAGGTAGGCAGTTGGAACTTCCAGGCCTTTGTAGCGAGCGTAAGCAAGTAGAATGGGCTCTAAGAAAGCTTAATTTAGACATTGTAGCTAACAGGAATATTGTAAAAATGATGTTAGTGCCATTAACGGTGTAGAAGGGTATAAGTGCTTTGATAAGTCTCGTAAAGTTCAGAAGAGTTGTAGAAGCTTTCTTATTTAAGAATCTCTATTAGATGAGGTGGATTTTATTAGCCAAACTTTATGGAGGGAGAGGTAAAAAAGCCTTGTTTGAGTTGTGTGTATATGCCTACTGATAGTAGTAATGCTAAATCTAGTTACTCAAATCTTAAGGAGGATGTAATTAATATTAAAGAGAGGGGAACAGTAGTTCTTTTGAATTATCTGTCATTCCAGCTTCTTTAAATTGCGTGTCTTCTTGAACAACTTGCTATTTATATATCTAAACGGCTTCAAAAAACTAAAGTGTTTAATGAAGGTTTTTTGGTGGTTAGTGAGGTAACCAAACCTGCTCTTTAGCTTCTTGTCAGCTCTCGTGTAAATAGCCTTCTTTCTTCCTATTATAACGCTGATTGTTTTTTACATTTGGTCTGAGACGTAAAAGGACCTTCCCCTTTTGTTGGGTTGCGGCAATTAATACCCACCCACGATATATCTGTGGTAATCTGTCCCCACTTGCCCATTAAGCAGCGGATTAGGTAATTTTACTATGGGGAATGACTAGGCTATGGAGCTTGCAACAGTTCGTGCAAAACTCACTGATACAGATATTTTACAGGGAGGCCACATTAGGCTAGTTCTTACTCATAGACATAGTAAAATGTTGTCTCCAGATGTTGGGTGTGTTTTAATTAAGCTCTAGTAGTGATGATAGAGATTGTAGAGCCTGGCAGTAGCAAAGATGTATATTATAACGTAAATTTGCATTAAGGTCGTGTGAAAGTGATAAAAATGATCTTATTGCCAATCGTAGAGGCAAAAAGTAATTAGTTTTTTCCGTTAGAGGATGTACAATTAGATATGGCAGATTTCATGTTTTCTCTAAATGTACACGAGGGTTGTGGCGCCAGCAACCCACTGCAACTACCTACAAAGATATAGATTGCTTTGTTACGAACAATTGTTTTAGCCATTTTACAGTAATGTCCTTCACACTCGATTTTTTCTCTGATGCTTTAATGCTGCTTTTGGTTTCCCACCCATTGAAACAGCTTTCTGCCAAAACGTTAGAATACTGCTAATTGATTCAATTTTCTCCTTCATTGCCTCTCAGTGTACTAATCCTCGTTGTCACTGACGATGGTAGAGTATTAACAGGCTTCTCACTAAGGAAGGAGTCGACGGCAGAGATGAAGGCGATGAGAACTCAACATTTAGCCAGACCATCAAAAGAAACTTACGACCGAGGTTTAATTTACTGGTGCGGGTTAGAACAGCTTACGATCTTCCCTGCTCAAAAAACTTCTACGAACCATTGCCCTTTTTCTTCGGGCTGCACACATCTTGTAGGCTCTTCGTTCCTGTTGCTTACATTTTATAACGCTTACTTATAGCAAGCAGACAGACAGATTACCAGTCGAGTGATACTTCTCAAGTGAGAAGTCAATATATGGCAAGCGCTCACACAATATGCCTAACACAACATACACTCCTTCATCTCACCTCTACTACTGTGTCTACCTAACTATTACTCCAGGTCATGAGTACCCAAATGGAGCTTAAACAGTGAATGTGACACTCTCCATGCATATCTTGTTAAAAGTCTACTCTGTGTCCAATACTGCTTAAGGTCTAATCTGTTTTTGCTTGTACAGCTTAAGCTCATTTTTTTCTTATAAACGTTCCTTAATTTCTTACGATTCCTACCACTAATGCTCTCAGATACAGTACACAAACATTACTTCGGAGTAGAATCATAATTTCTAGTTCTCTCAAGCTATTCCTTTTATGTCTGATTCAAAAGCCACCAAAAGCACTCTGACCAATAGCCTGTGCACTGTCACCTCCCGAAAGAACTGACTCTAAAAGAGATGCTTGTGTTTAAATACACTCTCAAACCACACTACCATTGGCCGGATAAGAGCTAAAGCTTTCTTTCAGTCAAACTAGTACATATTTTACTACTCACACTACACACCTGATTAACCTTCTTCTTAACACTATCTGAGAATTTCTTAACGTGAGCATCCCTTGATATTATATGTAAAGTCTACTGAAATGTACGTGTTAATATCAACCCCTGGCAACTCTCTCTCCCTCATGTCCAGGATCCCTCTATACTATACTTAGAAAATACCACCACGGCCTTCTACGTTACGTTAGTTTTTTTCTCAACTTATTATCATCGTAAAGAAGTCTCCGCAAATCTTTCCAAAAAAAAAATAAATGAAAACTCATCATTTTTGCTGCATGTACACATACAAACAAAAAAGTGGTGTGGTGTGATTCAATGATTAGTTCGTCTAAGTTATTGATAATGTAACTGCACGAGCTCAATGGCACCACGGACACACAGAGTATAAAGCTAAGAGATACATAAAACATAAAATAATAACTACTATGTAATGTTTGTAGATGGAGAAAGAAAGTAGAAGTAGAGATGAAATGCGTACCAATGTAGAACTGCATTGTATAGATGCAATGAGGAGTGAGTCGTCACAAGATCATTGCCGAATCACACGAAGTGATGCGCATTTATGACCCTGGGCTCAATGCATAAATCCACGCCCAAATCATCCAAAGTCAGAAAGAAAAGGACAGTAGAAAGTAGTAACATAGATATGGAAGTTTTAATGAGTAGAATAGTCGTTGGTATGGTAAAATGCGTTGCCATGACTTTATTGTGACAACGCGCTCGTTACCGTGACGAGAGATTCAAAAACTCCCGGTAGCTTGTTGCCCAAATTTGAGCGGACGTTCCACAGGAGACTTGTGGATGATGATATTCATCGCGGGTAAAGAAGGCGGAGTGTCAGAGATGGGCGTTGACCCGCTGCGCGATGGTCGGACTCGGTGTAGCATATCCGGTGTGTACGCAATGGCGATAACTTCAGCGACACCGTCCGTCGACCTACAGGCTGCAGTAGGTAGATGAATAAACATAGTAGAAACCCGCACGCACAGACTCTTGATACTGCAAGCAGTCCAGTAGAGGCTACGTCCAACAGCGGCGGTGCGAGTAGAAAAAGCTGCGAGTCAGCGAAGACGGAGCGGTTTTCGTCCTACGGCTCCGCAGCGCGCAATTATTTTTTCACTTACACATAAAAAATCAAATAAAATCGTCAATCCTCTCTCTACTACTAGGCTTAATACTATGTCGGGCATTATTAACTTCCATTAAAAGTTCGTTAATATTAATAAAAACAAAATAGGCGACAAACTAAATTCCTGGGCTCTCCCTTGCCGCACACTAAACGAGTCAGATCCGTCTCCTTCTACAAAACAGCACTACTGAATAACTTATGCATCCCTTTAACTACTCTACACAACTTCCTCTTAATACAAAGCTCAAACATCTCAAGCCATTAATAATTGCGCCATATAGATGGCTTTTTGAACATCGAAAAAGAATGCAAAATATGTATGTTTATCTTCCTTAACGCAGCTTTGAATAACACTATTTAAAGTATGTATGTATTGTTTACATAACTTCTTTTACTTCAAACACACTAAAAAATGTTATGCCTCTATAATTTCCTTGCTTTTCCATGGTCTTCCTTATCCCCTTTCTCAAGTAGATTGATAATAACACTCTCTCCAACGTCGTAGAACAATCCTCTTGCAACACTACACTTAACAGATGATTTAAAAGCTCAACTATACTTACTACCTCTTCATATCTAACACCTCTCGTACAAACCTATCATACTTTCAGTCGCATTATACTTCGTGCACCTCATAAACTTAACTGCATTTAGATTTTATCTAGAACATCAACCATATTGCTGCTAAACTGTAAATGCTTTTCCTCGACCTCATTGTTGCAATTCATATCAAAAGCTTCATCCATACTACATGCACCTACATGCTCGTAATGCTTCTTGAATACCTTGAGCTTTGTTTTAGTGCTAGAGACAGACACTACTTCACCAATCTTAAGGATGAAATCATTTTAATCATGTCCCTGTTTTTACTTGATACATAGGTCCATAAGTCCTTGCTCTTTTCCTTTGAATCCGAATTTTCCTTCTTTATAACTTCTTTAGGATAGCATCCTTGTTCTCTACCACAAACTTATTTATCGCAAAGCTCACGCTGCCCCTATTTGAAAAAGTGATAGATGTAATATCTTCAGTAGATAGAGAATTGACTAATTTAGATAATAGGAGGTCGTGTTTTGTACTGCAATGGCCGAGGTGATGATGAGGAGAAAATTTTGATTTACATATATCAACATCAGAAGCGAAACCAACTACTGAACTGGTATTCTTCCGGCCAGAGGAATGACGTCTAATTACTTTGATCGCTTTATAGAGGGAAGCGCTAATCTACCCCCATATATCTAGCAGTAGAGACAAATACAGTCACCATCATCAGTAGAAGATAATCGACATTAAAACATGAACTGACCTCCATATGAGATGAGAGGATACGCACAAAAATACAGAAATGGGCTAATTACATAATTTTCGAGCGTTAACACGACATTTGTACTCTTGTGGCAACGCTCCTACGTCTTTGTTGAGTGTTTGTTAACAGAACCTAATCAAGTAAAGGCTTCTTTAAAGTGGCGAGTGGTGTGTTCAACATGACAAGGTAGTACACAACCAGGTATGTTTAGCAAGTGCCGAAGTGTTGAAATCTGCAAACTCTACTGCCCGTTTGTGTTCATTTAGATGTTACAAGAGTCTCCGACCTCTCTGTCCTTTATACACCCTTGGACATTCCGCAAAGCTTATCACACCTAAACGCTGCAGAACCGGCTGAATGTGTTTAAGATAGAATACTGCTTGTCTGCGAGTCGTCAATGTTTAACACCTCTGATTGGGAATGATTGCAGTGGTCATCGATTTTTGGAGGGCACAATAAAGTGCCTGTAGTAACCTTTTCGTTTAAGCAAAGGAGTAACACGGGTTTCCATCCGTTGAATTAAACTCAGAAGATGACAAATGTGTCGAGGCTCTAGAAACTAGAGTCCATACAACAGCTCATTTGTTGGAATACTGATGGTGGGAAATGAAATCCAAGTAGTGACTGGTGCGTGTTGGTTTCCGGTAGACAGATGTTGCGGGAGATCCATCAAGTTCATGCTTGATATAAACATCGAGGAAGGACAACAAACCGTCCTTCTCATTCTCAATTGTAAATTTGATGGACCTCCCAATCCATTGAAGTGTTGAAGTAGGTGTTGTACTCTTCTGCTTGAACCACAGTACAAATATCTTCTATATTTGTCGAACTTCCTTTCTCTTCCTGAAAGAAAGCTATACATCATAATATGCAAGGTCTTCATCTTTGATGTCTTCAATCACTAAATTGGTATCGTAACAGCTACTTGGGAGCTAATTGCTGTCCCATGGCTTTGTTTGAACTGACCTTCAAAGGATACGTTTGCACGTAGGCAAAATTCTAAAAGAAAAAGTAGATAATCAATCGTGAGATTAGTGCGAAAGACACCAAAAGGGCACCCGAGACATAAGTCCTTGAACTGGTAAAAGATGCAAATTAAGAAAAATGCGAACAAACCACTGCTCTAGGAGATTAAAATTATATATAAGAATTTTTTAGCTCATCTTCTTTATTTGACGTTGCGTAGACTTCTCTGGTATAAGTTAACTGCACGCATCTGTCTTTCAAATTTCTTATGTGTATTCTATGTGCAAGAACTTTAACATTCTATATCTAAATATCCTCCAAAAATAAACTTTCAATCAGTTTGCAAGCTGATTTATTTTTTATGTGGCATTTATTTTCACTGGACTTAATCAGCTCCTACTATTTATCGTGCCCACTTCGAATAAATGTCTCAGTTTGTAATAAAATAAACCTTTATATAAATAGGCTTCATAAAGAAATCAGCACAGAGATTTTATTCTGCCCTTCTTTTCTGAGAAGTTTTAGTAGACCTAAGTGGCCATAGTCGGTTACACTCACCCTTCTAATTTCCTTTAAGATGTCTTACCATTTCTATATCATAATAGCCTCATAAATGTATGTGATATGCCCAGAAAAAAAAGCCCCGAAATGGATTTCATAAATTTTTGGAGTTATAGTGTTAAAAAAATTTAACCTATCATGAAATAACTAAAGAAAATTAGTGCCATTTGCATTTAATGGTTTCGAAGATAATTACACAATAAAAAAGTAATTTGCCTTTAATGGTAATAAATATTGTCATTCTTTAATGCCTCATAACTATACATAATAATATAACAAAATAAACTTTGACTACTACTTCACTTTTATCTTTAATACCTCCTCATATGATTTACTGTGCATGGCTCCTAATATGAATTACTGCCCATTGTCATAATAGTACTTACGTCACAAATATGCGCTGTTTAACTCATATACTTTTAGATATGTTTTATGTACTTTTAGTCCTGACTAGCCTTAGTTACTCACAATCATCTCCTAGCTCGGTTAAGTAGTACCCGCATCTTTATAAACAAAATTGATGATTTTTGTATATTATAACTTTTCGTAAAAATCTTTTAGTTGTTTCTAGTAGGTATTGTCTCTCTAGTGATGTGTTGTAATTTTTAAGGAATAAAGGCGGTCATTAACATATTTACGACTGTCAATAGCAGACAACTAGAGGGTCGGCAGCCAACTAAACTGCGTCGCCTGATATTCATGTTGTCGCAAAATAAGGCTTACTTAAACTACATCTGGGCTACAACTGAGAAATCACTTGTTATTCTAACTTCCTCTATGGTTATTATTACTAGAACTATTGGCAATGTTTGTATCAAAATCGTCTCTATAAGATTAAATTTTGATTCAGGTATGGTTAAGCTGATCTTTTTTTGATACAGTACTAGTCCTAACTAGGCTGAATGGGCTATAACCACTTGTCATGGCAACTACTAAAAAGTGTTTATTTCTAGACTAATATGCCATTAATATGGCTAAATACCCCAAAAAGAGAAAAAATGCACTCAGATTTATTTAACTCATCTTCTCTAAATATTTGGCTTGACTTTTCTGACTTAAACAAGCTAAAATCACCTGTTATGTTAATTTCTTTATTATGTAGTATTAAGTAGACTATTCCTGGAATAACTAAGATATTTCTATAGATAACAATTATAAAATACTCAAAATAGAATAAAGTGCTCTTACAACAAGTTTACATCGTCGTGTTTTTGATATTTAATTTCAGTTATAAATCAGATACAATTATTTTTCATGCCAACTTTCAAATGATTAAAAGGTGTCTCATTTCTATATTAATAGCCATTTCTACATCTCTATTTGCACTACTTTTCGAAAGGTGATTTTAATTTTAATTTACTTTATTCAGCTTCAATAACCTGTTATGCCCACTTCAAAAGGAGGTCAGAGGGCTTGTTATGCTAACTTACAAACCGGGACTTATTTATGTACCAATAAGCTAATTATATGTTCAAATAGCCTCAAAAAGAAACAATGCTCTCAGACCTTATCTTACTCGTCTACTTTTTGAGATGTAATTTAAGTTCCAATCGACTGGCGCTTGTCCTTCCAAGCTTCAGAAAGCGTAGTATTACTATACTCTTTTATATGAACGCATTTAAACTCGGACTTTATTTAACTTACCTATTAACTGGCCCAAACCGGCCACTACATCTCACGTAACTTTCCTTAATTGAGGCATGTTTATTAGGCTAATTCGCCATTTCTATTTGCCTTAAAAGAACAAGTTTGCACTACTACATGGTTTGCCCTATTTGATTTTAACTGGCCTTAACTGACTAAGGTACCTTCTTTCAGGTGTTATTGTGGACCTATTTTCAATTTTTATATTATATTAGCTTCAGAACGAAAGATTATGCACTCAAGTTTTTTTAAACTGATCTACTATTACAAAATGTGATTTAAGCTATAAGTCGACTAATAATTGGCTACAATCATTTGCAATGTTAAGTTCCAAAAGGGTGTCTTATTTCTTTGCAAATATTCTATTTCTATATCAAAATTACTTTAATAATAACAAATACTTCTACAATGTTGCTGAGATGCCCAAGTCGGTACCATCACTTATCATTCCATTCTCCTTAAGATGTATTTTTTGACGAAATTTTACATTGGACTTGAAAGAAAATTGCGTTTATAGTTTGTACAACTTCTTAGGCCTGTCCACAATAATTTCTCATTTGCACTATTCGCAATGTATTACGCAAAACAGTTACGTTAGTACCTAATTTAGCAAATTATGTAATAGCGATAACGCTACAATAGGAAAGAATCTAGACTGAAGCCCTCTCACTGCCTAGAATTGGAGCTGGTGCCTGATCTTTTTGTTCTAGATATCTACTTTTAGGGGTTTACGGCTGTAGTCAGTAGGGGTCTTATACATCGCCTAAAGTCAGTAACATACTGTTCCCCATCCAGTGGTGGAATTATGGATTAGTAAATCATATATAATAGTCAAAAGTATACAAAAAGATTAAGTGTTATCACATTTCAAAGAATATCTTCTTTCTCGAATAGCCTTCGGACTAAATTGCCCCGAAATCTGCAAAGAACGCAATTTAATATTTTATGAGAAATGGTTCTTTTGAAAAGAAATATAATATTATATTAAAGCAATGTATAAACAGTCGTACTATATCTCCTCTAGTCCTCACTTAATCCTATATTGGCCTAAGTCTATTAAAAAAGGCTCTTCTGCAAACTCGGTTGAAGGTGGTTTTACGGTTATCAAATCGGTAAATGTTATGCTGTAATGATAAAGACTTATAGTGCTCCACGATGCATGAAGACATCACACTAGTGGTGATGCTTCTGATAAGGAATACATACAATCAGACGCTTAAATTAAGTTAATACCCCACCCACATCGCAACACAGTCTGCAGTAAAGGAGAGACAGTGCAAATAACAGTCGTCAATTTAAGTAATTATATATAACGTTATACATAAAATGTCGATTTATCTAATATTTAGTATCCCAAGAGTAATAAAGATTATCCCTCCTTTGTTATACTGCCTAATGAATATTCATGTTTCTCATGAACACATTCATGATCCATGATCCATACTGAATACTGTGTGTTAGTTAGTTTAATGTAAAAACAACTTTTTTGTGCACTTGGCCTGGAATGCCAGGTGTCATAGGCTTCGACTGCTCCAGGGCAGTTCAGCAGCAGCAGTGGTGTTGTGTGCAATACACTTACCTTAAATTTACACCCATAAAGCTAAGTTACTTACACAAATGCTGACCATTTCATTTTTATCAAGCAATCAAATACTGCATAACTCTTACTGCTTAAAATGTACACAGTTTTTATGACGCATATGCAGATCAAGCCTTACATTGTTATAATTACCATCTCTTCAAACTTCTTACAATCGTGATCTCCAATACAGATGCCATACACATAAACTAAGTACAGTGATAATTCTTAATTCTCTTAAGCCCTTTTTCTTCATTCTAAACCCCCCAAAAAAGCTCAAGTACTACTCTACTCACGACTTCATCTAGGCAAATCAGCACAATAACTATGAAACACTATCCTAGGGTATCTCTCCTAAATCAATGAAATAACTTGTACCAACCCTAAAGTTTTTCCTTCTCCCTACGACAATGCATTTCCTCTATACCAATACTACACCAAACTTTCTCATTACAAGTCCTTAAGGAACAACTTAACACTCTTTTGCACCTACTATAAGAACTGATTCTAAAGCATATGCTTGCGCTTTACATTACTCTCCCAAACTTTGGTGTCTTACTGTGAAGTCTGAACGTACATGCAAAGTTCCCTGAATCCAAGTAACCCAAACTTATAAGGACGACACCAGTGTGGCTTACTCGCTCATTTTCTTCTTTTCAAACTCAAGCAGAAAGTGAACGCGTTTGGCTCCTCTACTGCTTTGGTATCGCACTAAAATTTGAAAATGCCATAGCAAAAAGCCAACAACGATTTAAATACAACCCTGAACAACCGCTAAAAGTGGCAAAAGGCCCGAGCAGTCTCACTTTTTCGGTTATTACAAGACGACGACTGACCTACCATTATCTTATTCTCTAGCTACATTATTGACATAGGGTCTTTCATTTCTTAAGCATATTACTTACGAAAGCTATCTCCCCTGATTCTATCTCTATTTTCTTCTTGATGCTCTCAGAAAAGCTCTCCACTTTCGCCTTCAATGCTGCTTTTTTAAAGGTAGTGTAGTAGTATATAAGTGCTAAATGTTACTAAATATAAAACAAACAAATCAAGAACAATGGGATACGGTAAAGAATGTAATTTCGTTCCACTTGTACAAAATATAGTCTTAATATACTGCTACAGTTTCTTTAGAGGGAAATCTATCTTTTTTTTTACAAAAACGTTTCCCCTGCCACTTCCTATTTTACCCTCTTATGTTTTGGAGTTTTACCTATCTCTTACTTCACTAAATAATGAAAAGAGGATCCTATATAAGACTGATTTACATACAAAGGGAAGTGTTTTAATAGTGTGTAATCTGTAATCTCTTCACCGATAATATACTTTTAACCAAGATTCGGTCTATTCAGGCTCACCAACTAGCACTCTACCATTTTATGCAACTAACTAAACCTCGTTTATAAGTGATATGAACTTCTCATCATTAGAATTACACATTTTCCCCAAACATATGAACTACATTATCTACCTCATCTGTTTACCAAACTCTAGAACTGAAATCTCCAAACAGAACTACTGTTCCTTTATCTTCGAAATCAATTTTATACAGTAATAACTCATTCATGCCTTAGGCATAATGTACATCAGGGACTCACTAACTAGAGTGGGCAGAGTTTAATGATAAAGAGTGAGAACAATAAGAGTCAGTGTTACCACTCTGACACTCATGCAACATTGAAAACCTATCTGAATTCTCTCTGTCCTCAGTTTAAAAATGAGATGAGAATTGGGGTGGGGCAGTATACACGTTATTATCGTTAAGGCTTCGCAAATGGCTACAAAGAATTCTTCAACCTACCCGATGAGTACATTAAATTTATCCCCCAAGCTACTAACACAAAATGCTGACTTTTCCATTATATTTAGGGACTCGAATACTGAATATGTCTTCTAAATTAGTCTTTAGGAATTATATAAAGCTAACTCTTACACTATCACGAGCTGAACATTCCCACGATACGTGGAACACACTCTCACAATCACTCCTACACAATATACACTCTTTCCTCCCATCTCTATGACTGTGTCTACCTTACTTTTTATTTATATTTGAACGAAATTTTAACAATAAACGTGCGCATGCATAACTCTGTCCATGCAAATACTGTTACAAGTCTACTCTGTTTGTAACACAGCTCAAGCTTTACTTTTTTATTAAAACCCTTCTCAAACTGAATACAATCCCTATCTTTAATGCTCATATACTATGCACAGTCATTATATAGACACCTCATACACTTAGCTACCCCCATTAAACTCTATTTCTCTACCTAAAACATTATCCTTATCAGACATTAAAGTAAGCTCTACAAACCATTTATCAACCATCATCAAAAGCTTTATATACACTACATGTATCTAAATACTCGTGATGCTTCAAGAGTACCACAAGGTTCTGGGATACTCCCTCACTATTCTTCAAGGAAGAAATCTTTTTTTTAATGCTTTTTGTCCTACTTCATACAAAGGTCCGAGATTTTTTCATATTTACCAACATTCCCTCTCTACAACCTCATTATAGATGACATACTTTTTCTCTAGCTTCTGAACTTATTCATCGCAAATCTTAGGCTGCCCCCCAGCACTCTTCCTATACACTTCCCTCCTAGTCTCAATCAATGCCTTTATCTTTTCATCCAAACATCTAACAAAGATACAACACACTATCATCTCTCCGACTACTTCTCTAACCACTCGATCGACAAAGCTCTTCACTACTCAAGTTCATGTATTACAAAACCTTCCCCCCTGATCCAATTTCCATTCTCTTCCTAATGATCTCTTAAAGGCTCTCTAGTTCACCCATAAAGACTGCTCTATATGCTGATCTAACTTCACTATCACTAAAATGTCTCACTCGCCCCTCTGTGATCACTCATCTCTACGTTTTTACGCTAGGCAATATTAGCTACCTTTTACTTAAAAAAATAGTGGTGAGATGACCTTATATCTGATTGATCATCATGCAAGGGTGAGGAGTCCATCATATGAGTGTTCAGTACTTTGGATTCAATAACTGACTTCTGACAACGACTCGGCTAAATTTTAATCCATTCAGGCTTACTCACTAGCTCTCTACTATTACTAGCTAAAAACTCTAACTAGTTCAAGAGTGATGTCAACCTCTCACCACCAGTATTACATATTTCCTCCTCAAACATACTAGCTAACTCCTCTAGCTCAACTGCACTCGTAACATTTAAGTCCCGCTAGAGAAGACTACACTCGCATCACTACTATCAGTAGGCATATACACACAACTCATAAACAAGGCCTCCACGAACTTTTAGTTACACTCTTTTCTCATACAAAGTCTCACTAATAAAATCTACCTCGTCTAATAGACATTCTTGAATAAGAAAGCCAAATTTCCCTCCCTCTACGACTTTTCTGTACTTTACGAGGCTTACCAACTTACTTATTCCCATCTACACTGTTGATGACACTACTATAATCTCTCCATGATTTCTGTTTAGCTACTATACTTATATAAAGCTTTCTTAGAACCTGTCCTTGTTGTTTACGCTCGCTACAAAGGCTTGGAAAATTTCTATTATCCTTTAAGACTACCTTCATTCGAATTTCATACAAGTTCACTTCAAGTATCCCTGCTACCTACTGGCTCGTCATTATCATTTTTACTAGAGCTAAACTCCACTCTTTAACATAAGCAAATGGCTGAGACAAATCCTTTTTGTTAGGGACCGACTAAACTCGTACATAAAGGCATAGTATGTTTCTTACGCAGGCTAAAATACCACGCACAACATCAGAAGACAAGTAGTAAGAACTAGCCTAGAATAATTTCACTCCCACTCCAAAGCTCGAGACGAGGATTGGGATAGGACAGTTTGCACGTTATTATCGTAAAGGCATAGTTTCCTATATTCCTAAATAGCTAAAATGAATACTTTGACTACCTCAAGGAGTACCTTAAAATCATCACCCCAATGTTCAGTACCTAACAAAAATGCTGGTCTTTTCAGCATATCTAGCGACTCGAATTCTGAATATGTATCTCCTAAAATACTTTTACCACAAACTGCTTCATCACAAGTCTTCGATGAACCTACAAAAACTTTCTTTGCACCTCCTCAAAGAACTGACTCTAAAGCAGATGCTTGTGTTTCAGTACGTCACCAATCCTTGCTACCATACTAAACACCGAGCCGAACAACTGATAGAAGTAAAAGCCATCTTACGGTCAAATTATTACTTCTACTTCTAATTACACTATGCAGCAGGTTAACCTTCTCACCACTATCTAAGACTTTCGTAATATGTGCATCCCAGGACCCATTATAGACAGTCTACTACCATGTATGTGCATTTGTCAGCCTTTGGCATCTCTCTCTCCCCCCATTCCCAACATTTCTCAATGCTATCCCTATAAAATTACATCACAGCACTCTTTGTTACACTAGCCTTCAGTCTCCACTTATTACAGTACATACGAACTATAACTATTAGGCTTTGCAAATTACAAGGTCGTCAGCAAATAGTAGACCACCCAATCTCTCTCCATTACTAAATTTAATACTAAGTCCAACGTTATCAACCTTTAAAAGGTTATTCATTAACATTGAAAACAAAAAGAGTGACAGCCTACGTCATTGGGCTACACCTTGCTTGACTGTTAATGAGGCCGATCTTTCTCCTTCTAGTAATACAGCACTAGTGGATGACTCCTACATTTTTTATTACTCTCTACGACTTCAACTTAAACCAAGCTCAAATAACTTATGCCACAAGCCATTACGCCATACAGTATCATAACCTTTTTGAATGT
Source organism: Phenganax stokvisi (assembly GCA_025400075.2). Lineage (NCBI taxonomy): Eukaryota > Metazoa > Cnidaria > Anthozoa > Malacalcyonacea > Clavulariidae > Phenganax > Phenganax stokvisi. Next base: position 16,909 of record JAODVQ020021986.1, read on the forward strand.
CTAGATATAATGCATATGTCTGGTTCCCTTTCTTAATGCGACACGGAACTATACTACTTAAAGTATGTATATTGTTTATGCAACTTCCCATACTCCTGAAGCCAGCCTGTCTCTCATGCAGTCGCTTCCCATTTTCAAAGAACTTAACAACTCTATCATTAATTGCCTGAACAAAATACTTTTCCTACTACATTAAACAATGTAATGCCTCTAAATTATCAGGCCCTTCTGTACCCCCTTTCTTAAATAGATTTACAATAAGAACCCTTCCTCCAACGTGATGGAACACACTCGTCCCGCCACACTACACTAAACAGATCCATTAGAAGCTCAACCTTACCTACCCCTCCATACTTTAACAGCTCTCCTACACACCCATTACTTCCTGCAGTCTTAGTATTCTTTAGGTACCTGATACACTTTACTACCTTCTCAGACTCTATTTCTCATCTATGACAACATCCCTACTACTGTTAGACATTGAACTATAATCTACAAGCTATTCCTAGACTCATTCGTTCAATCCTCATCAAAAGCTTCATCTACACTACTTGTACCTAAATGCTCACAATGCTTCTGGAGTACCTCAAGCTTTGCCTTAGTACTAGAAACAGACACTCCGTTACTATTCTTTAGGCATGAAATTCCTCTTTTCATGTTCTCTTTTTAAAGCTCTCTACCACTGCCATCAAGGCTGCTCTATAGGCTGATCTAACTTCATCTCACTCACTACTAGTTCTACAAGGTTTTCCTCGACCTCATTCTTCCAATCCTCATCGCAAGCTTCATCTACACTACATGTACCTAAATGATCTTAATGATTCTGGAATACCTCAATCTTTGCCTTAATACTAGAAAACAGACACTCCCTCACTATTTTTAGGGAATAAATTCCACTTTTCTTGCTCTCTGAAAAGCTCTCTACTTCTAGGGGCTGATCGAACTTCACTATCACTAAAACGTCTCCCCGCCACTTTCTAATCACACGTCTCTTTACCTTCTATGCTTGGAAATTGTTTCAAATTCTAACCATACTAAATAATGGACAGAGCACTCTATATCAGACTGAACTACATGCAAGAGGGAGGAGTCCTTCATTAAAGTGCAATTAGTAATTATGTAATCCATAACAGACTTTTGACCAAGGCTTTGCCTAACTCTTGTCCATTTAGGCACACTCACTAGCTCTCTATCATTATAAGCTACTAACTCAAGCTCGTTCAAGAGTGATCTCAACTTCTCACCAATATAATTACACATTTCCTCCCCAAACATACCAAGTACATCATCTAGCTCTTCTGCTTTACCAGCCCCAGCATTGAAGTCCTCCAACTAACTACAGTTCCTTTCCCCGTGAAACCTCCTTAAGCTTTGAATAACTAGTATCAATTACACTAGCACCAATACTATCAGTAGGTATATACACACAATACACAAGCAAGGCTTCTCTACCCCTCTCTCAACGTACTTTCATCCAAAACAATCTCTTCATACTAAGTCTCGCTAGTAAACTCTATCTTATCTAATAGACATTCTCTAATAAGAAAGCCAACTCGCCGTTCTCCTCTGCGACTGTTTTGCACTTTACGAGGCTTACCAAACCACTTATGCCCATGTACATTATGAAGAGCACTACCATCATTTTCTCACGACTCCTGTCCAGCTACTATATCTAAATCTCTGAGGCTACCTTCACACAAACTTCATGCAGATTTACCTCATCTACACCCTTGCTACTTACAGGCTCATCACTACTATCACTATCATTTCTACTAGAGCTAAACTAAAACCTATTTACACAAGCAATTGGCTGAGACAAAGAATTTCTGTTAGGTACCGGCTCATCTAGTACACAACGGCATCCTATCTTTCTTAAATACTACCACGCACTAAATCTAGAGACAATCCCTTACTACCTCTACAAGTAAGAACTAGCCTAATATGGTCTCCCTCATACTCTAAAGCTCCCCGTGCAAAGTCTATAGGCTGGTTCACAATATGACGCAAGGCCACGCGTGCGTTACGGTTCGTCGCGATGCGTCGGGCATGCGGTGCCTCGCGACGCGTCGAAATGATTCACAAGATCTGTCCGAGCGTTGGTTTGTGAGCGTGCGCCCAGGCGAGCGCTGCAATGGCGGGAATTTTGAGATAGAAGCAGTGTGTCAGCAGTGAGAGAGAGACAGAGAGCATTAATTATAGCAGTAGCAGTGAATGTGAAGAAGCACTAGAAGAATAAGTGTTGTTACTGGGGGTTAGAAGGAAGAAGAGGAGACGAGTGAGAAAACTGTGGGTCAAACCCATTTTTCAAAAGAAGCAGAGAGAGTATCACAACCTCCTACAAGAATTACGACTCAGACCCTGACTCACACTTCACACACTTGAGAGTGTCGAAAGAGCGTATTGACACCCTTCTCTCAATTGTAAGTATCTCTTGCTTCCTTTACTTTACCTTTGTCCAATTAATAATCAGCTCAGTCCATCTCTTACTCATCGATGGTACAACAGTACCGCTAGGGCTGAAAGTACTCCTGCTGAGAGACTGGCACTTACCATCCGGTACCTTGCTACAGGGAATTTGCAAGCATTGGTCCATTAAGGGTGCATACAATACCTAGAATAAATACAATAAATCTCCAGGTGTCATTGTCATTTAGTTTAAGGATGGGGAGATCTACAGTATGTTCGATACCAGAAGAAACCTACCATGTCATATACAATGCCCCTAAGAGAGACTACGTGAAGGCACCATCAACTCCGAGTGAATGGGAATGCATTAGTACAGAATTTTATAGGACGTGGAACTTCCCAAATTGCATCAGTAAGATAAATTTACAACATACATTACACCATATTCTATTTACAAACCAGGCGCAATCGATGGAAAACACATCGTTATCCATGCTCCATTTAACAGTGGGTCAATGTATTTTAATTATAGAGGGACACACTCTATTGTTCTTCTGGCAGTCTTTGATGCTTATTATAGGTGTATATGGTGTCTACCCATGTTCAATTAAATAGCTACTTCCTCTGCTATCTAGATTTACTCTGATCGACATTGGCCAAGCTGGGAGGTTTACTGATGGTGGCGTGTTAAATAATTCTAGACATGGGGAATCTATGATTAGAGGAAATTTACCAACTCCACCTTCAAGGCCACTACTAGGAACAAGTGGCCCAGACTTGCCATATGTTATTGTTGGAGATGAGGCATTTCCGCTTAGTGAAAACATCATACACCCATATCCTGGACGCTAACTACCTGGTAATGCACATAGCTATTATGGCCATGTACATGGCATACACATATTTTGAACAGAAAACAAATCCATTTTAAACTAACGGTTGAGTAGGGCAAAAAAACACATTTGGGATTCTTGCAGCCAGGTATATCAAAGTGTTACTATGTATATTAGCAAGCTTAGTCTCAATCCCAGACCCCACACTCACGAGGAAAAGGATCTGGCGACACTTAAGCATTACCTTGGTTGTGCTGAATCATCATGCTTGTGACAATCATACTACATTACATACAAATAATCGGATATCTTAGTAAACGCGGCATGTATTGAAAGCTGAATGTTTATGGTCACATGATAACGTGACGTTCAGCTATCTGATTGGCTTACCCAAAATCAAGACTGCTGATTAAGCACAACCAAGAAAATGCTCAAGTGTTTCCAGACCCTTTACCTTGTGAGGGTGGAGTCTGAGATCAAGACTACACTAATCTCAGAAATGGTTGTTCCACTTGTAATACAGCTGCATATGATCAGCTGGCTGTGGGTTACCTGTGCAACGTTGATTCCAAACATGCATCCTTTTGACGGATTGAGCCCAAA